>JAOUZG010010699.1:2752214-2817842 GCA_026289955.1 Argiope argentata
GTGTGTGTGTGTGTGTGTGTGTGTGTGTGTGTGTGTGTGTGTGTGTGCTCTGTAGTATAAGAAGCTTCACGATACTATAAACCTATCCTTTTCTTTCAAATGACAACGTTTGTATAGCGTAGGCATAATATTTTGTAAGTTGTTATAAGTGGCATGCAGGATTTTAAAATAAGGAAGAAAAAAAAGAAAGAAAAGAAAAACGTTCAAAATATTCTCCATTACAGATCATTGTAGTTTCAGTTACTAAATTTGACGCGGTAGTGTTCATTAGGAAATGACTTTTCAAAATTGTAACTGAATTTTGTATTAAAAATTAACTTCACTGTATATTATATTAATAAAAATTATTTTTACACCATTTTAGGATTCAAAAAATAAAATTTTCAGTTATATCAAATTTAGTTTCTTAACTTATTCTAATTTGAATAAGTTAAAAAGGCATTTTTTTTTGCCTCAATTTAACAATAAAACTTTAAATTTCTTTTTTAATTACATAAATTTTACACTCACATGTTACAATGACATTAAAGATAATTTTTTATTCACGTTATCGCAGTCGTATAATTAAATATAAATTCTGGAAACAAAATGGAAATAAGCAAGACGTGACTATTACTATGCAAAGCATACATGTCCAAAACACATCGTCAAGTTATGGACTAAACTTTCGACTCGTATTTTAATTTTCTTTGCTACATTTACCTTTTTGAGCAAATTTGTTCTTTGAATACGGCACTAACGCTGATCACATTGTTAAGAAAATCTTCTTGATCTAAAGCTTTTCTAAAACCGTGGGAAATGATAAATTTTTTATGAATTACTCTTTATTAATTAGCAATTCTAGCTACGTTTTTCTTATTTATTTTCCCATTTTTCTTTCTAAGGAGGAAGCCAAAATAGAAAGAATTTACCTTTACATAATTTTTTTAATGAAATGATAATAGAGAGTGAAGAAATAAATTTCATAAAAAGATATGAGCATTAATTATTAATAGTTCAGTTATAGCAAAAAAAAAAAAAAAAAAAAAAAGAATTTGAAAGAAGATTTCTCGAAGTTGCAGGCCTAGCCCTAATGCAAAACAATTAAATAAAATTACTTTTTATTCATAAAATTCTAACAGTTTATTTTTCAATTTTAATGAAATTGAGGACCTTTCCATTTTGCATTACGTGATATAGAATTCCTAAGGTATTTGGTAATACGGTCTCTGTTGTTATAGAAACTTGGTGATTGTAGCATGAGTCAAAATTTTAGTGGCTACAGTACTTGTAACCTTATCTACCTTATCTCATATGTATTTTATAATGATTTTAGAAGGTTTCATCGTTTGAATTTTTTTTTAGAGTAGGACCGGATGGCTTTGATTTTTAGAACTTTTATCATGTGAAATGTTTTGGTTTGGAGCGTTTGGTGTCTCCGAAATTTACGGACAAAAAATATTCATTTTTCCATTGGTAGATAGCAACATTTGAGGTTTGTTTTTACAGTATAGTTTTAAATATTTAATTAAGTTCTATTAATCGATTTTTGTTTGTCTTTTCTATGAAATGGCGTCATCTTCCCATTTGTTTACGATTTCTTACTTTTAAATATTAAAAATCTCACGATCAGAAGATTATCATTTGGTGTTTTTTTAAGGCAGGGGATTTTCTTTCAGTTTTAACTATTGCAATATTATAAGATGGGACTTATATTTATTCTTTGATGATATTATAAGCGCATTTTTACTAATTGTATTTCTCAAAATACTGTAAATGTTAGAATATAATTTGAATATCAATCTGCATTACGTTCATCGGATTTTACTACATATACAATAGCTTCCAGTAATAGTGAACTTTTCGTCGAAATTACTGGTTATTTCATCTCAAAATCGGTCGAGCTCCAAAACTTTGTTTGCCAGCTAGAAGAATCGAAAATGAAAGTTTTAAAAAAATCATTAGAAAGAGAGAGAGAGAGTCGATTTTTTTTCAAACCGGTTTAAACTAGTTAAGGATTTAAATTAATTAATACAAATAACGACTTAAAAAATAATAATGTTCTCAGATGATAACTTGAAATTTACGACCGCAGATTTCATTTTTTTTACATAAAAATATTTTTTGCTCTATTTTAATTGCTTTTTTGTTTAATTAAATAACATTCTTTATAAACACATTTATGGAGAAAACTAATAATATTACTTTCATTGGCCGTACTATCTTATAATAGGGTAAAAGCATTTTGCGAAATATAGCGATAAAAATCTTAAATAAAACAAAACTTCTTTTTGATACTTTTTGATATAGCACTCATAAACCCACGCTTTAGTTTCTTCAACTTATTAGTTGGTTGAATGAATTTAATAATCTTTCGTGTGGATGAAGAAATCTGTACTTGAGGTTTTTCCAATGAAATTATTTTTGTCTCCATTTTATTTTTTCTAAATAAATAATAGATGGATAGAAAAATACGTCAAAATTTCCGAATTATCTTCACTTCTCATATTACTTTTAGGGGGGGTGTAAAGTTCTTTAACTAAGTTTTAAGATATAAATGTGTAAGTGAAAAGTTTTGAGAAAACAAATAGCATTAATAATCATTTTTCCCCCTTCATTTTTTTTTTTTTTTCATTTTTTTCAACATTGCCACCACAATCCTAATTCATGTTTAGAATAAAAGTCGTCGTATTACCTTCGGGTTCTGTATAGATATTCACAATAATTTATATTCACGAAAAGATTCTGAGCATCGGCGTCTATATTCCACCACCACTCTTTTTAATAAATGCCAATACGACTGACAGTCCATTCGTCTCCGAGGGAAGGTCTCTATAACTCAAAATTCGCCTGTCCCTCAATCGCATGGGAACTTGTCAACCTTCGAGTCGCTATCACTGCTCGTGTGCGGACCCGAGGACGTGCCTCCGCCGAAAATCTCATAAATTAGATGTCACAGCAGACGACCGGTGGGTGTGTCACGTGACTTGCAGCGACCGGTTTTGGAAGAACTTCCAATATGTGAATCAAAAAGCAGGAGAAAAACATAACAACACTAATAATAAAATACACCTTTTTTGGGGTGGTTTTTTTAAAACTTTTTTTCATCCATGCCCATTTTGGAAGCTGGTGTGTAATAAGTACAGTTAGTCATAGCTGAACAGAGACACTGAATTTTTGATGCGTCTGTCGTGCAGCTGTCGTATATAAATTTTCAGGGGTCCAAGTAAAGAGTTGATCTACCCACTTGATTTTTCTTTTTTCTTCATATTCTATCACACGAAATATGTAAAGAAGAAGTATTGAAATACATTCAGTGGTGGAATTGAATATTTTGCAAATCTGGGCAGTATATTTCGAGATTTTTTCCTTTCATATTTTTAATCATAATTCAATTATCCGTTTAGTTCTCTGTTTCAACTTATTTTAAATTAACATTTTATTTTTATTTTTATAGCCTTGTAAAAATATATGTTTTTATTTATTTAAGATCACCTTTAGCAACTGGCTGGTTCGCCGAGGATATCGGTGATATCATTAATTTCAGTTTTGGATACAATTTCATATGAGTGACTCAATGAATTCGCCAGACATTAAAGATGTGTAACTTCAGTTGTCTTACATATGCTCAGCTCATTGTGAATATGAAACTTTCTAATGGAAACTGACACCATTAAAAATGTGAATGTATAATTCTTTTCTTTTCTAAATTTCACGTTGTGTTTACCTCTACTGTTTTACACGCATCGTAAACTACACTGATATTAAATTAAATTATTATTCTTTGACTTTCAACAATGAGATAAAAACACGCAATCAGGTGGTTGATGAAACAATGAAAACGGTTTGAAGTTTCAGGACAATAATGTAATCAATTGTAGGAAATTTTAAAAAAAAAATTAAATTGCAAGAATTTAGCAAAAAATTTGCGCAATTGCTAGTTTGATATGATTAGTAAAAGGATTAAAAAATTTTGAAGTTTATTTATTTAAGTGTAATGATATTTTGAAAATTAGAACGGGATAACGCAGATTTATTTTAATTAAAAATTTCAAAAATTATCCCCCGATGTGTTTGTTCTCTTCCACCAAGATACATATTTATAATTAACATATTTAGTAGTTGCAGATCAATTCATTTTTATTGTTAATAGAAATTAAGATTCATGCATATGCAGTCATCCCTTTCGTATCCAATACTATTTAAGCTGACATTTGATATTTATGAATACTGTAACAACTAAAGAACAGAATCAAAACAACAGAAACTAATCTAAATATGCCTTTTAAAGTTTTAATAAAATTGTCAAAATATCAAATAAAAGAATTTTGTCTTATTGACAAATTTATTTTGAAATTAAGCTTATATATTTTTAATCAACCTTCTTGCGATCCACTTCATTTCCAAATATTCTTGGTCAGAAATTTGTCACTGTATAGCAGAATATGACCGGAAATTATGAGACGAGAATATTAAGATTTGATTTATTCAAAAATGTTGGGATCTCAAAACAAATTCTGTAAGAAAAAGTAGGACTTGTCAATCGGTTACAAAATTGAAATATAAATCATTTTCATTTATCTTAGTAATTCTTAAATCTTAAAATGACTGTAAATAATAAAAAAATTATGTAACTAGTAAAAAATGAACTATTTAAAGGTGTAAGGTACAGGTTATTAAACTAACAACAATATTTCTAAAAAAATTATAAGATTTTGGCAATATTTGAGCTAAATAAAATAAAATTGAATAATAGACGATAGCTTAGCATTATGCTAATAGAAAATTAAAATTCAGAGAAAAAATTCCAATTAATCTCATTCAACTGTATGAAAAAAAGAGTGACAACGTGATATTAATAAATGCAAATATTTCAGACCTCCCAAGTTCGAAGCTCATGCAGAATTTTTTAAAGATTAAACTTGTCTTTGTAATGTCCTCCAAATAAAAATAAAAATAGGGTTTCTCCCATTTATCTAAAACTAAAAATGGCAATGAATACCACGAGTTTTTCATGTACAATAGTATCGAATAGACAACATATAGACTATTGAGAGATATACTTATAATATCATCAGATCCTTTCAAAATCATACCAGCTGGTGCCGTGGCACAGAGGGAGGTAGCGCGTCTTCCCCGTGATCTGGGCTTCCAGGGTTCGAGTCCCGGTTCGGGCATGTTTGTTCTTCTGCATTATATCTGTAGTGTGCGAATGCCCCCCCCCCCCCTGTAAAAAGGGACTGTGCAAGCGAATGTGATGAGTGAGTAGCTTAGTCGTACTCTTGGCCCCTTCAGAAACAAGAGGCGCTCATTTTGGCTTAAAACCACTGATGCAGCAGCGAGTGTCCAATGTCAAGTGCCATTAGAAACAACAATAACAAAACTATTCGGTATCAGATATACCTGAATTTCCGAAAGAAAAAATCTGTCATCGTAATTATAAAATACTGTTAAAGTATGGAGGCCAAACAGCAATTTATATTTATTCGGGATTAAATATCCGATTAATATTTCGAAATTTTTACTGGAATTGCATTCACACTGTTCATTTCGTTCCGCATGATCGAGTTTGTCTGGAAAATCCCAACCATCCTAAGATTTTGTCCTTTCATTTATAAACAAAAGTGATAACTTGCAATTGCTAAAAAAAGTTTTCAAGATCGTTTTTTATAAATGTAGATAGATCAAATTTTTGACCAAAGCAGATAAGATTGATTTCTTCATCCGAATTATGTGAACATAAAAACACAAAAATATTGAAATAGGTTGAATTTAGCTTGTCGTTTTTATAATTTATACTAAAATAGATAATTTTGAGTCAAATTTTGCACCCAATATACAGCAGATTATTAAGAGATAGTCAACTCTCTTTATATATTAAAGTGTAGATGCAATAACTCAAAAACGCGAAAGAGGTAAACAGAATTAGGTGTTTTTACATCGAAATTAAAGATCTCTACAATAGTTCCATTAAAGCCAAGCGCTCGCACACACACAGAGAGAGAGAGAGAGAGAGAGGAGAGTATTCTTAATAATTTCCTACTTACATGTATCCTTTTAGCTTAAAATTAAAAAAGTTAAGTAATCTCCATTCTAAGTAGAATTAGTTTAATTTATTATGAAGAATAACCTTTAAACTGCTAACAACCGTAAAATTCACCCTGACATTTTCATATTCTCAAGATGCAATCAACCCTAATAGAATCATTTATATAATTATACTGTATTCAGCCATCTTAATTTAGGATTTCATATGCGGATTTACTACTACAGAGAAATATAAACTGCTTAAACTTCATATGAGAAGTTAAAACAAAGATAAATAATGCCGAAATGTTAATTTTGTAGATTAAACATAGAAAAATATTATTTCTTCTTCTTCTGGAATAAAATTTAAATAACCATTACGTTTTACGATAGAAAAAAAAAGAAAAACTTTTTAATGTATTAAATGTTTCTTGACGTATTAAAAATGTAATGAAACATACATTTATATTAACATCTAATTTAAATGTAATCTTTTGCTTAAGATTATTAAATAATAGCTTAAGTTGTTCATAGCACAGTTTTGCTGTTAAAAAGAGATTTATTTTATTTTTTTAAAAAAGGGTATAAAAAAATTCTAATTAGAAGTGAATTCTAATTAAAATTCGACTTTTTATTGATGATTGTTTCAAGTCAAATTGTTAAAGGTAATGTTGTTTATCTCCGATGTGTGTTAGTTTGCTTTAAAGTCCTAATTAATTTAAATTTAATTAATTCCTAATTAATAATGAATCTCAAATGACATTTTTATACAAAAAAAAAACTACAGAAAATTTAACTTTTTCCATTGTTTTATGACAATCACGGGGAAAAAAACATAACTTGGAAAATACTATAGATTAGAGAATAAGGTTAAGGGTTTTAAAATCGAAAAAGCCTAATAATTTTCCTTCTTAAGCTGTAAATAAATAAATAAATCCTGCGGGTTTTGTAATGCTTATTTATATAATTATTTGCTTTAAATTTTTAGACTACTGTTATTTTCATATACAGAAACACTTCGTGTCAGTAGATTCTTATTACATCAAAATAGAGACGAGAAGGGGACTGAGAGAAGAAATAGTTATTTTTTATCAAACAAACTACGGTAACATCACGCAGCTTCAAATTAAATCAAAACAGTTGATTTAAAAATAAAACGAAAATCATTATTGTAAAAAGAATATTAAAAATAAGAAATATGTCTAACAAAGAACCGCAAAAGAAAATTGCTTTTCTTACTCATTACCAATCATAACCCTTCCCTGGAATAAAACTGAAAGACATGTGAATCTAAAATGAACAGAATATTATTCCTCCCCCCCTTTGTTATTATTATTGCCCAATACTAATGCTATTAATAAGAATTGCATTTACATTACAAATTATATTCGCCAAAACTGAAATATTCTAGCTTTTATAAGATGTAAAATACTAATTTTTAAAATGGTGATACTTTGCTTATTTTGAAAAATATATACCTAGAGAAGATCCGAGATTACTTCTCGGCAAAATTTCATTTTTATGATGAAGAGATCTTAAGTTCAAATATAACCACACCTTGAAAACTATTGCGTTTTTAAGCTGGGTTTTGATCGTTGACAACTTATCGTGGAACGGAAGTTTGGGATGAATAATATGTTCGACATTGTCAAAATTTCATTTTTTTTAGAATACTGTATTGTTATTATTCGAAACAGATGTTAAATGAAGCAGACGGCCTCCCCGAAAATAAGAGATATTACATCGGATTCGTATTTTTGATTTTGTTTTTTATCGATGATTCTTTCTTTCACTTAATTGGAGCATTTTTTTTAAATCGTAAAACTAAAAAATAAGAAGAAATTACATCATAGAAATAAATTAAATTACATGAAAAAATATTAATCTGAATTTATCACTTCAATCTGTTTTTTCTTCTTAAAAGACGTTCTGTAAAACTTTCATCAGCATATTGTATTTTCTAAACTCAATTAAAGAAATTTGATCAGCAAATTAGTTTAAAAAAGGAATTCTGCTTTTGAATGTTAAATGGAGATTTCCTAGTAAAAAACAACAACCCTCAATTGAGTTTTTTACAGGCTTTAGACAATGAGGTCTTGAGGTTCCCTTTTGCCTTTCACTAATTTCATACACTAAGCATTTTTTATTCATCTTAGATTTCAATACAAGCAATTTTACAATTCTGTGAAACGGACTAAACAATTGAACATGGTCCTTTTTCGAGAAATTTTCAGCATTTCGTTTGTAAAAGCATAAATGAAGATTCATTTTTAAAAGCGATTTTAGAAGAAGTGGGGGGAAAACTTCTACATACAATCTATATGTACATTATATTATAAAGCAATTATAAAATCGGACTCTTTTTTTTAATTATAAAGCAATTTTTTTAGAATTTTTAGACGACATAGAATAAAACTTGAATAAATAACTAATTTGGATAGTTAAAAAAATGTAAATGTTTAAACAATACAAATGTTAACAATACAAAATTTTAATTTAAATCAGTTCAAGTGTAAAGTCTTTGTAAATCAAACGGAAGTATAAAATGAAATTTTTGAGGTCTCTAATCTCGCAGAACCTTTGGCTGTTGTCTGTGCTTGCTTATTTGTTCATCTTCACTAAAAACAAAATATTCTGGGATATAAATATAATACAAAGCCTAATATCTTAATATCTATTATTTGTTTGATAATATTTTCATCTCTATTAATAAAAAGCTATATTAAGCCATGAAGAGAATAATTCAAACACAAAAAAATTGAAGGCATTCTAATAATGCAATTTTATTAAAATATTCTAAAAAGTGTGATGATAAACTCTTTTGAGTTATGAGTTTAGTTTTAAGTCACAAATGTAACGGAATTCAAAAGTTACAGTATTTTTTTACATAAACAATGCCGCACATAAAAAAAACTTTAAGACAAAAATCTAATGAATGAAAAGATATACTATATTTTCTTAGATATAAAATTTTTTGAGGTTTAAGGCACAAGAAGGTAAAAAATTGACTCTCTTTTTTGAGGGCAACTATAGTTAACCCTAATAATCGGAATTAATTCAAAGGTCGTAAACAGATTATAAAGGATACTCCAAAATCAACGCAAGATTTGAATTTAATACCTAATAAGTAGTTTGAATTTGTAGTAAAATGTTGGCTCCCTTATTATTAAAAAAAACATTTCACAGCTGATAGCACAGGGTTAGCAAAAATAGAGCGTTATGCGACAGAAAACCTGTTGTTGAACAATATTTCAAAAATAATGATAGTCTGGTGGGCCACAGTTCGAAAATTTGAGAATTTGTCCCTAGATCGTGTGATTTAACACCATTGGATCTCTTTTTATGGAGTTATTTGAAGTCAAAGGTCTGTGCCAACAAGCCCTCAAGCATGCTTGCTCTGAAGGAGGAAATTCGTAGGTTAACATTACTAACCTGTGGAAATGGTCTTCTCGAAACTTTCTTGCCTTCTTCCTAGATGCACTTGATGAGATTTCCCTTCTATTCAGAATAAAAATTACGGGTCTTGAGCAAGGAGTAAACGTCTTAAGTGCTAATTTTCTTTTCTTTTTTTAAAAAATTTATGAATCCGCAATTGGGAATTTGATAATTCATAGTATAAAGAAGAAAAGCGAGTAAGCATTTTGCTTTCCTTTTTGACGACAGATTAAAACTAAAATTTAATAAAATTACAATATTAAAAACAAGATCACATATCTAGTTCCATTTACCTAAGACGCAATGTTTTTTATTTGAAAATTTCAATGAATAAGAATGCATATACTGACAGATGATCAAAGGACTAATTTGGCACAAATTTTGACACAAATTTGTTCTTTAAATGATAAAACCGAATATCTAATTTTATTCATCTAAATGCTTATATCTTAGGACTTTTGTGTTCACTCGAACTTGAACAAACTTTTGTATAGATTCTTTCAGTATAAATATCAACAAATTTGGTGTTAAAAACATATAAGATCTCATTCATTTTTCTGAAAAAAACTTCAGATTAAAATAAAAAAAATAAGTGCTTCATGTGTAAAAAAAATAAAGGGGAAAAACTCCGAAAATAACGATAATTATGACAATTAATGTAATTAATAGGATTAAATAAACATAAATTTTCAAAAAAAAATTCTAAGAAGGTTATAATGTAATAAAAAATAAATTTACAAAAATCTACGGATATTGTTTAGAAATCCAAACACAATGACACATAAATTTGATTTTTTGATATGAAATTTGAATAATTTCTTGAACATAATTTTAAGTATCATTGTTTTTTTTTACCTGAAATGTTGTTTTCCTTTTCATAATTTAACTAACAACAATAAGTTAATGTATGATTCGTATTCATCTGGATAGTTTTTTTAAGGAAATTTTGTTTTCTTCCTTTTTTTAAATAAGGAATAATTGTTTTTATGCATTAAACAATTTTCCTTCTAATTCAATCGTTTTCAATAGAATAACAAGAATATTTTAAAATTTCTATTGTAAAGCCTCACGTTAGCAAAATCTGAAATTTATTTCAATGCACATACATTTGTACTTCCGAATTGAAAATATATTTCCTTAATTTTGAAACTGAATGTTGAATTCGCTTCTTTCTCTTTGGTTAAAATAATGTACATGAAAGCAGATAATTAATTTATAATTAATCAAAAATATTTTGCTGATTAATTTTATTAATATTGGACAATATCGATAAACAACGGTATTGCAAACAATTTTGCTCTTTAAAGATATAACTGCTTAACATTTTCAGATTATTATCATTTTTTATTTTAAATTTTTTTATTTATTTGGCAAAATGAAGAGTTATTAATTTTGTTCTATTTATCTTATTGTAAAACCGTTGAAAGCCACTTCCTTAATCAATAGTAAATTAAATATTATATAGTATTTAAGAAGCTTTAACATGATTCCTCAAAATAATACTTTACTGTTTTTTCAAAATCAATTTTAAAAAATTCTTTATTTAATCAAATTTGTTTTAGTTTAAGTTTACTTATTAATAAATTTAAAATTGTTTCAAAGGCAGAATTTGAATTTTGGTTATCAATTCTGCGAGCATTCGAATTCAATGGAACTAATTATAATTCGAACTCAATGGAATTATATTCTTGGAGTTTAATTCAATTGAGATTTTTCTATAGTATGGAGATAAATGTAATTTTTCTGCAAAAGATTCATAAAAGGAAATATGAAATTAAATAAAGATATTATGAAATAATTTATCATGTTTTAAAACTAGATGTAAAAGAAATATGTAAAAATTGAGTAGTTACAAGACTGCATCAAACAGTTGTTTAAAAACAAACATGAAGTGCATTTAATTGCGAACAACAAAATTCAGTTTGTTTGCTTTTAATTTTATGATTTTTTATGATATATCCGTTGTATAATTTTCTTAGCATCTTATCATGTCTAAAATATCTTTGATTTTACAAAGAAATTCAATTAAAAGTAAAGAAACAGTTATCAAATAAAAAGAATTAACAGATTTTTATACGATTTCATTTAAAGTTTCTAAATTGTGTCGTATGGTTTCTATGGTGATTAACTTTGTTCATTTATTCCATGCATGTAATCTTTCTATTTTAAAAGGTAATAAAATTTCTGATTCAAATAGAAATAATATTTCTCCCAAAGTATGGAATACATAATATTTTATTATGATGTAGCAAAGTTAATAAAATTCCCATTGCAAATTCAAATAATTTTTTGTTTATAGTTATTTTTTATTAATTTTATAAGAAAAAAACGCGCTATATTTTTTAATTATCTATTATTTAATCGAGTAGTTTTTATTTTAAGCAGAACAAATTGATAACAAAAAAAAAGGGGAGAGAGAACTTTTGAGTAATTCTGATTGTAAACTAATTCATTTGAAGCCGTATGGTTATTTCAACTATTATTTATAAGTTGATAAGTAGTATATCGATATTTTTAAACGGCGATATGAGTTACGATGTTATTTTAAAAAAATTTGATGCGACAATATCTTTCCATTCGTTTTACTCTTTTACTTATCACACACTTGGATATTATCTAAATGCAATGGTAAATTATTATTTGTCGCAAAATGATATGAATGTTCACTTTTTTCTTTTCGTTGGTATTACTTTACTTTCTTCTTTTCTTATTACTTCTGTAATTTTCATTCTTGTATAGATGTCATGTGAGTCATTTATCGAATAAAAGTATTTTTAAAAATAATAATAATTGAGTCATATTTGGGCAATTATTTATCCTTTTTATGTAACTGTGTTTGAGAATTCCGTTGCAAATATAATGAAAATGAAAATCTTCACCACCCTTTGATGTAAAAAAGATAATATGAAGGTAATAAGACCACTTGTGTTGTTTTTTAAGGTTTATTAGATGATGTGCATGTTCTTCAAATAAGGAAGTTTGCTTTGAAATTGAACCATCACAGAAAATGTGATAGTGAGAAATATTAACTCTGAAATATTTTAACTCAGCATATTATAATATTTCAAAAAAAATTCTTTGCATTTTAAATAACTGAATGAAACTTTACATTTTTTTAATGGTATTATTACATTCACATAATAAACTGATATTAGTCTATAATATTCCGCTTTATACAGATATTAAGCAATTTAATTTAATTCTTAAAAGTATCTTTTGTACTTTGTATTTGAAGTATAAAGAACAGCAGTAAAAAAAGTTATTAAGAATTTAAGTTGCCCTGATTTTGTTTAAAAGTCATACTGAACATCGTGTCTGTTTTTTGCAAATAAGCTTAATTATTAATGACAATTAATAAATTTATGAAAAACACATACATGTGTTAAATTTTGTCTGAATATCACATTAATTAAACTGTATTTATTATTAAATCTTATTTTTATGAGCTAGAAACATTTAGAATTGTATATGTTATTCTTTAAAAATGATGAAAATTTTTACACTGATTTCTTTTTTTAATCATTTATGAGAATAATAATTATTTTCATAATTTAGTTAAATTTATACTTTTAATTGAAGTTTTTGACCACGTACTTCTAGTATTTCTACGTACTTCAAATGATTTCTTAGAAGGGTGCGAAATTTCAATTTATAATTAAAATTATAAAGATGTTAAAATACCGTATTAATAATATAAAGAAAGCAATCCAAATAAATACAAAAATAGAGGAAAAATGTTGAAAATCTTAGTATTAATTTTTATGTTATTGCCGGATATGAATATGCACATCCAGTCAAATATAAAAATGGGGAACCGATGCTTAAAAACTTTTCATTTTTATATTATAGATAAATATGAATATATTTATCAATATCTAATTTGCGAATATTGACTTTGAACATAAAAATGAATTACAACATATCATATTATTTAGTATATATCATTATAAATAATATTAAAATTTTTAAAAATAAATCAAAATTTCTAAAAACGTTTAAAAATAATGAATGTGTATATGCTTTTTAAAGCACCTCAGAAAACATACCCATATAATTAATATCATAAAACAACTTTTGTTACAATCTAGAAGTTTAAAACCTTTGAAAACCACTTAAGCGTTGGTTCAATTTGAACGAAAACCTGTAGAAAAATGTAGATAAAAACCCTACTAATGATCATCGTAGCATGAATCACTTGTGTCGTTCAGTTCTTTAATCGCGGGAATGTCAATATTCAGTGCTGTTTTATATAGAAAAAAAAATGTAGATCTGGCATTCTTTTTACAGGCGGCCAATCGGCGAGCCGGACAAATCTGCACCAACTGCGGCACCACCAACACCACACTGTGGCGGCGCAACAATCATGGAGAGCCCGTCTGCAACGCTTGTGGACTCTACTACAAGCTGCACGGGGTGAGTAGACAGACAGCACTTACTTTTCAACTTTTATTCATATAAAAAAAATTTTTTTTTAATTTAATAAATTTATTCCTTTTAGCACTATTTACAAATTATATCAAATGCGATATAACTATTAATTCGAATTTTTTTAAAAAAAAAGAAATTGAAGAAAGATGTTGCGTAAAGAATTATTATTCTGCAACAAGCTTCAAGTATTAACTGATAAAAAGTCAAAAAAATTTATTTATCAATTTTAGACATTTCTTTTGAATATTCATAATATGTTATATTTTCTGCTAAATTTTATTTTTTAAAAATCTTGCTCAGATATATCACAAAGAAAATAATCTAAATTGCATCAATTTGACCATTACGATCAGATCTCGTTTTTTCACCTCTTCGAGCAGAAAAAAATGAAGAAATATGCTAATATATAACGTAATAACCATTTCTTTAGTTAGTCGAATTTGAATTTTTGATCTTTTATCTAGCACAATCCGAGTCATTTTAACATCAGTTTTGTATTTTAGAAAAAAGTATTTAAAGAATTTTAAGTTTGAAATAAGATTGTAACGAAACAAATTAAGATTTTTCTTATCTTCTTGAATTTCTTTTGTGACTGAAACGGTGATATCTAGGACAAGATTCCAACTATCGAGAAAAATATGATATAGTTTAAAAATATTTAATTTAAAAATTAGTTGTAAGTTTTTTTTAATTGAGTGCAAGTAGAATTATTGTTGTAATACATGTATATCTATAATAAAACTCTTCCTTTTTCTTTACTTTTACTGTTAAAATTTATTTTATTTGGGAGAAAAAAACTTTCAAACGCATTCATGACGTCATAGTCTTGAAGAAATTAATTAATTAATTTTCTTTTTAAAAAAATAATGTAAAAATTAAATGAAAAGCTTTAAAGTAATTTATGTAAATCGACAGCATTTTTTGTTTTCTTTTATTTGTTATATACAAATAATTTATATGAATTAGAATGCTGTCATTTCTTTTTTCAAACAAAATTAAATAAAACATTCAAAGAAAATGACCGATCAATACATATTATATATATATATATATATATAGTCCTTTTTTTGAAATTATAAATGAAATCTCCTCTTTCATATGTTTTAGAAATTAAATATTATTATTCTTTTGCAAATTAATAATCTTTTCTCTCTTAACTGTAATGGATGCATTTTTTCCTTTACATCTTTATAAAACCCATTAATTTCAGAAATCAATGAAACGTGAATTTCAGATTCTACCAAAGTTAACAAATGGTATTTGTCAGTGTTATTACGAAAAAAAGTTCACTAATTATTTAAATAAAAAAAATTAACTGAATATTTATTGCAAAATATAGTCTTACTAAATCAAAAACATTTGAATAGATCATAAACATTTTAAATTCTTAAAATTCATGTAATTGATGACGGCGTTATTACATATTCTTGAATTTCAAAATTTTATTGAAATTGGATTTTTTAAAAAGTTTTTTTAAAAGTAATTTTAGTATATGAATAGCAGTAATGCGTATAATATATATTTCATAAAAAGATAAAAAATTAATATGATCTTTACTTAGTGAAAAGTATTCTTGTTTATTGAATTATTTTTATTGTACGATAATTTTACTTTTATTTTTAATTATAAATATATAATAATGGGAATTATTTTATTAATATTCTAATTATCATCAAGTTTTCCTCTTCACTAAGGTAATTTTAAGTTTGTAGGATCCTTAACGAGTACATATATATATGCATTCATTTTCCTTTTAAATAGCTATGGACTCAAAGAAAAAGATTAATTCCTCTTGCCTCAACTCAGCAGGGCGATAAATATCTAGCCATAAATTTTTACTGCTTAGTAGAATGAGCTGTGCAATGTTTGAACTCGCACTATATATTTCAATTTGCCTTCAGTTAACAAAGAACACATGCATATTGTATTGTGCAATTAATAATAATTTTTCATTATTTTAATTTAAAAATATAATTATTGTCTCTTTTTAGATCTTTTCCCTATCATTTAACGATATTTTTTTAAGTAGGTTGAAGATTCATAATAGACGTTAATTGATGAGGATTGTCATAATATTTACAGGTTTTATCTTAATGCTAATGGACTTCAGCTTTAGCATATCTTTATACAAAAAAAATCAAATAATATCTATAAAAGAAATTCCAATTAATAGGTATCTTAATTTGCGAGATGAATAAAAGAAATGTCGAATAAAAAATTTCTTTTTTAAACGGAAAAAAAAGAAGAGAATGTTTTTCTTTGATAAAAACTTCTATCATTAATTTCTTTTTTACTTAAACTGAAATAAAAAGAATTGTCAAAGTTTACATGATATTAAAAAAAGTAATTAAAACATTCATGCTTTTATAATTATGTGGAATTAATTTTAAATAAATCTCTCCAAGAATGTAAGATTTGCACATGACTTCTGAGTTCGTAAAAATTGCTACTCTATCAATTTTCATCAGATTTTATTTTTTAATAAGCAAATTTAATCAACAGTTCAAAGTAATTAAGCGATTTAATCAGTTTCCCAGTAGTTACCAATAGTAGTGATGTCGGAATGAGAACACTGGAATCTATAATTGCAACGTACGCATGGAAAGTGGTTCAATCCATTCAATCCATTTCATCACTGTTTGCGTGATAAAAAAAATGCACCCCCCCCCAAAAAAAAAACGACATGCAGTATGAAATTCAGAGAAAATACTGTTTGCTGATCAAATTTAAAATTACAATTTCAATATATTGATATTAATTTTTGCATTGCATCAAGCTCCATCTCTATATTCACTGTGGAAAATATGAATTAAAAAAAATTCTGTTAATTAACCTCAGTGCAGATATCACAAAACTGGGAAATATATTTTATAGCCACTCTGTATAACTTTTTTCTGCCTGAACATTTGATCAATTCCCCTATTAGATACAACCTATTCCATTTTTTTTTTTAAAAATCGAATATATTTTATAGATAATACCTTAAACAGAATATAAAAGAAAAAAGGAACTTAAAATGGAGATATCTTTCCCTTACTTATATACGTTTCATTGAGATCGGTACTTATTAGAAGTAGCTTAATTAGTTTATCAACTAGTTGTCTATGATTGCATAAAAGTAACTCATATGAACTCATTGTAACTCAGTAACTGGTTTATTCCAGAAATCTTTACGTTTAGTAACTAGAATCATGATAAGGTTAAAGAATATTTGTTGATTCACTAAACATATAACTACAGTTACTGGCGATTTCAGTATCTAACATCAAAATTCCAAATCTGGAAAAAGTACATGAGTGAGATATTGATTTCATAAATGTTAATAATTAAAGAACCGCATGCAAAAAAAAAGTACGTTATTTCTCCAACTCATGCAAAAAGGATCTTAGGTAAATGCTAGATTTCGCTATAAATAAATGAATCCTATTAGTTAATGATAAATGATACAAGTTAATCTGTTAAGATTAAGATTGGCTTTTTTTTTCAAATTTCCTTTACATTTTTTAAAGTTTATTCCTGAGAGACAAAGAGAGTCCCCTTAACACTTTTTTGAATACCTTACTAGGGCAAGATAATTTGAAGTTTATCGCCGGTTTTTGCCGACGTCCTGCCATAGGTGTAGCGCTTCTTTTCGATGATCTTGGCTTTTTGGCTTCGAGTCCTGTTCGGGCATGGTTGTTCTCTGACTGTTCTGTCTGTGATTTCTGCATGTAATGCGTTATATAATTACTTCTGTAAGCGCCTTGTGATACTTAGTGGTGCACAGAGTTTTTCTATACTTCCAATAAAAATAATTGTCAGTTTTCGTTTCAGATTGCACCTAAGTATGAATTCACTATTTACAAGAAAAAAAAATAAAGGTTTCTCTCTATGGCTTTTGAGGAATAGTTTCATTTTCTAATTGAATTCTAGTAAACTGGATATCGAATAACAAGAATATTGACTGATTTTTTCGATTGCATAGAGCCCCCAGATAGATTTATTCCAACCATTTGAAAAGCTGTTCATATTTTATTGAATTCATTGGGGCAACTAAATTATTTTTGTAATTATTCATTTTAAAAATATTTCTTATTTTATTGAATTATAAATCTTCTGTTTTTTAAAAAGCATGCAGACAATATGTAGCAATAATTTTGATAATTTTCTTATCATGCCGTTGGATAAAGCTGTCTGAAAAATATATTAATCAAGCATTTTTTTCTATTGTTATTTATATCATTTAAATTGGTTCAACTATGAATTCATTAAATTAATTTGATTTTTTAATCTATTATCTACAGTCATTTTTTATATTACATCCTTAAAATACTCTTCTTTTTTTACAACCTAATCGTTATAGATATATTTATTATATTCACAATTGATGCAATTTAACAAGACTTGACAACAACAAAAAAGATTATAAAAAGATAAAGCAATCTAATAATGTGTTTCTTAAAATAATAAACTTATTCTGTATCCATAAAACTCTGTCCGTAAACAAGCGTGATCTAGAGATGTTTTATAAATAATTGATATAAAAATAATTTATCTAAATTACTAATAGATCTAATAAATTTCATCTGATAAATTTAATCATTCTGATATTATTTTACTTTCCTAAGTAAAAATTTTCATCTGTATTTCCACTACTGTTATCTTTGTCGACTATATAAAATTTGTCGAGTAAAATGCATTAGTGGAATTTTTTTTCGTGGAAGATTTGCAACTGAAACGGATTTAAGAAGAAAATAGTTGAAATTAATTTTGAAAAGATGAGAAGAAAACATTATTGCTGAATTAACTTCATCGTATTTTTGAACATAGTCAAATTTTTGTTACAAGACCGTATTAGCGTGGGATCTTCAGTTTATTTTTTTGGCGATTAATTTCCGTCGTGCAGTTAATACGTAATTATAAAAAAATATTCCTTGGGATCATTGTGTTCGAAATAAAAAAAACAGCTCAAGCTAGCATTAATTCATTGTAATTAATTATCTTCAATTTAATTTATTATCTCTCTTTTAATCCTTTTCTCTCCATTTTAAATGCAGTAATCTTAGAACAATGAATGAAAAATGCAATTTTATGTGTCTAGAGGTGTGTATAAGGTTATACTATCAAATTAAAGAATCCCGTTTCCCATTTTATCTTTTTTACTTTCTCGTGTAGGTAGTATAGAGAAAGTGCAGTAATCATTAAAAAAAATTCGAACTCCAGATTTTAACAAAACTTCACGGTTTAAACACCATTGAGTTTCGAAAAACGCATTTTTAGAAAAAAATGTAAATATGAGGTAGTTCAAAAAATCTTTGCTCGCGCAAATGATATTCGTTTTACGGTTTATGTGCAGAATTTGTAGTTTTCTATGAAATTTTGATAGAAATCAAAACAGAGAAAGTCTATTCGGATGTTCGAATATAATTTAACACAATAATTACAAAACGAAGAGAGTAAGATGAACAAAATTTCATACATAGAATTAATACTTTTGGAACTTTCAATTTTTAAGTTATCGGCTTTAGGCCTATATTAAAAAAAACATATAAATATGATTATTCAAAGGCAAAAATGACTTAAATATATCAAACTTAGGATGAGATTATGTGACCACAGTTGCATTTAGACGTTTTGCCTGATGTGTTGATGGAATTGACTTGGAAAAGTACATCTGAAATTCAAAATCATTTTTCGTATACTATTAACCGCATGCTAAGGATTAATCGCCAAATAACTCGCCAAGAATTACATAATAGTTTCAGCAAAAGGTCTATATTCAAGCCAAATTTTAATATCTCGTTACTATTGTAGACCAATGCCCTTCAAGGCGTTCTCTGGGATTACGCCTTTATGAGAGAGTATGCTAGAAAGTTTTGCGGTGATCCCTCCTGGGTTTCTTAGCATATTGAAGATTACTTCCTGTAGCTTCTATTAGCATTGACTTAAAAAATAAATGTAGGCAGTTTTGTTGGTTAATGACAACGCTGAAGAAAAAATCAATAACATATATTTAAAACAAAACAGCACGGCACAAACATTGAAACGCTTTTCTCTTCACCATATTTTCAAAATCTCTTTTACTTCTTGTTGGCACTTTCCAAGAGAGAGCCTACCTCTCACGAATCGTGACGCAATATTCTCTGTATGTATTGTATCTATATTGATTGCTTGATTGTTACTTTTACTTCAAAAAGGGAAAGTAATCTGCATGTAAAAGCCGAAAATACATTTGCGAGTTTTTAATATGTATTCCTCCTATAATAGAGTTAAAGGTTTTTAAACCAAAAATTTTAAGAGTAATATATAGTACGTTTTCCCTCTCGGCACGCAAATCTAAACTCGCATCTTTCATTTTCATAGCAGTAAGTTCTTGACAACGAACCCAGAAGAAAGAGTTGGAGAGGAGAAAAGGGTTAAGCAACGCTTTCCTTTGCGAGTGTGGGAAATATGCGCGTTCGTTGTCTTATAAAAATCTCTCCTAGATCGGCCGCTCGTCCAAGATATAAGGAGCTAATTCGTTTCAAGAACAAAGTACAGCTGTTGGACACGAAGCGATAGGCAATGCTGATGCGGTTATCAGATGTAGGGTGATGGATCCTGTCGTTAAATAGTATGCAGTTACGGTTATCGGGAAAGGCATTACATCCTGTCTTCATTCATCAATAAAGTGGAAATTTGCCATGAAAGGAAAACAAAATCTAGCAGCGGCTCACTCATTCCTTTTTTTTATACGTGAATTTAATGCTTAACCACCGCCAAGTACATGTTATATAATTGCAAGAGCGTTATGACAATGAGGCATGCAAATTCGATGGTTTTCACATTCGAAGCAAGTATCCATTTTTCATTGATTATGATGCAAATAATATTTTAATTTTATGTGCGTTCGTATGCAGCTGAAAGACCTGATCTATACATCACAGAGCGAAATATTAATTTATATTTCATGAGGGAAATGGTTACTTCAGAATTCGTTTCGATTTGTAAATCTGTGTTGTAATTTTGTGAAAAATTATTATCTTTGTATCATCTTATTTTATGAAGCGTTTTTTTAAAATTAATTCTTCATTTAAAAAAGTAATATTAAGATGAAATGAGTATTTGAAAATAAAGAAAGTTATTTACAATCCCCCCCCCAAAAAAAATCCAAAAATAACATGTTTTAAGAAAATTATGTTTTGCCTTATTAAATCAAATAATTGGAATTACAGTATCTAGATAACTGAACTTCTATTTCAATATTTTTTTATTTAATTACAAATCTCCGTTTAAATAGCGTCTGTAAAGGTTTTACGGGTAAAATAAGAATTACATAAACGCATTAAAAGATGAAAATCAACAAGAAATTGTGAGAATACGTTGTCAAAAAATAAAAATAAAATGAGTGTCAAATATCGCCCAATATTTTATGTTGCAAATCAATAATAGAAATTTACTGATTTCCAAACAATTTTAGCATCGTATGATATACAAGTAACTACTAAGAATCTAAAATACTTCAGTTCATAAAAAATATACAGTTTGGATTAAATTCCATTTATTTATTTTTAATATGAAGAAAGAAAGGACATAGAAAGAGGAGTGAATTTTATTTCGTTTTTACTAGAAACTGTGTTTAAAGCAATGAAAAAATTTTGAATTTCCAATTTTAGACACGACTTGTTTAATTTAAGTATTTTATTAGAAATTTTCCACCTTCAGCATTACGCATACATGGTCATTTGAAATAGTCTGAGCTTTAAATTGGACGTAATATAAATGTAAATCAAAAATTGTTCTTAAAAATATTCATTTACTATATTAAAATAGTTTTAGATTCTATTTTAATTTTAAAAAACGTAGTATAAGGGTTTAATTTTTTTTGTCAATATTGTGCATGATTTCATTGCAGTATTATTATTACCAAAGAAATAACACGCAAAAATATGCCTGTATTTGAAAACTTACCGAGAAATATCTACTAGCTTTAAAATAAAATTATATTTATTCCGATTTCAGGCAAAGTCATTTAAAATGGGTCAATTTTTTTAAAAGACCTGAACATGTCATCAATTTTTATTTTAATTACTAGAAAGTTCCGTGCTTGTAAAAACATGAGACTAATAAGATTTTTTCAACCAGTGCACTTCTTGATTTTCACTTTGCCCCATTTTGCATAAACCTGACTCCAGAATTTTATATTACTATTTAAGTCAATTTTAAATGTAAATTGAAAATATACAGTAAATTCACGTATGATGTTGAAATATGGAGACTTTGTTTTTCAATTCAGTTTGAATTATTTATTCGTAATGCAATACTCACATTATGTATAAATTCAGAATACTACAAAAATCTTAATTTAAGTAATTTTATTATCTCAGACTTAAAATGAAATAAATGAAGTGATATAATATATATTTAGCTTTGTTATCGAAAATTGTAATCAATGGAAGTTATTTTTATTATTTATATTAATTTTACTGTAGCTCTTAACTGTTGTTGTTTCTAATGGCACTTGCCATGGACAAACCCGCTGACGTTGTCTTCGATTTTAAGTTGAGGGTACATCTCTTGTTTCAAGTAGCACCAACTAGGGCCAAGAGTACGTCTTAGCTATTCACGCAACACATTCGCTTGCACAGCCCCTTTTCACAGGGAGGCACATTCACACATTTCACATATAGAGCAAATGAACAACTGTGCCCGAACCGAGATTCGTACCCAAGACACCCAGATCACGGGGAAGACGTGCTGCCCCTGTTCAAGGACGTCTGTGTTGCCCTTAATCGATTCTCTTAATAAATTTTCTAGATAGCACACTATTTTATAAATAATTCAGTACATTGTTTCTTAGGTAACATAACAAATTGTTGGAAATATGAAAAAAGATGCAAAAGAAACATAGCTTAAAAACTAAAGCTGAGTTTGAAAGGATATTAATTTTCTATCGAGTAAATAAAAGTATTAACATTTCTTCTTTTTTTCATGCAAAATACTGTTTTATTTAATTTTGTTAAATGAAATACCTATTTTCATAGAGGTAACTATGTATAAAAATCTGTCAAAATCGGTGCAATATATTGATATTTAAAAAAATTAAAACTACAACTGAAAGGCATTTCTTTTAATTATACAGAAAATATTTATTTTGCCAGTGATTACATTCGTTCGTTTTTAAAAAATATAAACGCTAGCTGTAATTTTGCTCAGAAAATTAATTTTTGATGAAAAAAATAAACAATTATTTGTTTTATTCCAATAAACAGATGACAGAGTTATCTGGTATTTTCGTTTTAAAAAGACAATTTTTACAAATATTAAATAAAGTTTAACGACTGTATCTAAATAAAAAATGTTGTACGACTTAAATATATTTCAAATTTATTTTTAGCCAAAACTTCTATATGTGTTTCATACAATAGTCACACTTATAATTTCATTTTAAAAGATTCAACTGATAGCAAATTCCTCTTTCTTAATATAAAATGATGAAAATGATTTTTTAAGGTTTTAAAAATGATTTTTTTCACATTTTCTAAACATTAAAACAGCAATTTCCAAACTCTTTTCTGGAACATTAGGCTCAAATTTGAATTTTAAATCAGCATAATTATTCTTACAGCATAGTTTAAATAAGTTTTTATTTTAAAATCCAATCAAATTTATTACAAATTTTCATTTTATTTTTATTTTTCAGGTGAATCGTCCCCCAGCTATGAAAAAGGAAGGAATCCAAAAGAGGAAGAGAAAACCAAAAAATGCAAATCAGCAAGATGCGAAAAGAAAATCTTTACCGGCCACAACAGGTGAGTCATTGATTCATAAATAAGCTTCGAATATGTTTTCGACTAAATTGCAACAAAATGATAAACCCTATACACCCTCTCCATCCAACTAGATTTGCCTAATTTGCCAATTTTCTGTCTAAATTCATGTATATGATTTTTTAGGAAGTGTTGGGGGGGGGGTTAACTAATACTTTGCTTGACTATTTCGAAATGCTTGGATTCATTCAAAATTAGCCTTTTCTTATATTTTATATTAATTCTAATAATTAAATATATCTATATTCACAGTTTTCCCAAACATATTTCACATTATAAAGAGCAAACGGTGAATATTTATTCCGTCAATTTTTATTATTATCAAGCCAGAATATGATATTGTTTTGGGAATGAGGTTTTCTGGCATCAACAAAACTCCGTAGGTGAAAAATAAACATTTTATTATCTGCAACAGCATCTCAAAAAATCAGCTTTTAATTACGCGTTGCCATTACATTTACAAAAGCTCTGATTTTAAAAATAATAAGTTAATGAGTGCAGCAAATAAAACCTAGAAAAGTGTCATTTTGAGCACGTGATTACATGAAATGGAATAAATAGGAAATATGATACTTTTTAAACAATAAAGGCGAGACTAAGTTTTTTGGACCGTTTGCAAAGACTCATGAATGCAATGACTCATGAAGTGACTCATTCGATTATATTTTATTCATTAAAAGGGGTAAAAATATAATTCAACTCGCACGAGCGCGTGGTGCTTGGTCGTTCAAGAAATGATGTTCTGACATGACGCATTGAAATTTGCATGGCAGATTTCATTTTAATCTCTCTTTTTTTATATATATTTTTCTAGCTTTTAAATGCACAACAAAAATGTTATTACTCGGAGATGAATCATTTTAGAAATGAGACAATTCAATTTAATATTGTAGATTTTTAATTAGTGATGCGAGTACATCAATATATATTTAAAAAATCCTTGCCAAGTATATTGACCAAGGAGAGTTTTTTTCTATTTCGAATGACCCGCAACTGGCTCACCGAGAATATCGATTGCGGCTGATTTCATTGAAATTTCTTATGAAAAACTTGATGTTCATGATAATCTCAATACATTATTTTTAAGCATCTGATTTCAACAAGTGTTAAAACCACGTTATTTTAACACATGTTTTGTGTATTAATATGTGCACTTGTCAGTATTAAATATTATGCATGGCACTAAATACACAAAGCTTCGTAATAAAATGTTACCATTAAAAACTCAAGTTTCCGGGTAATTGCCATTTGTCTTTTACATTAATGTAATTTCTCCTTCCGACACTTTAACTAGTAAATGCCAGATATTATTAGCAAAATCTTGCTTCTTTATCTTCAAAAATGGGTGAAAATTATGTGATTGAGCATTCGACGAAATAACAAAAAACTGTTTGAATTTTATTGCAACAATGAAATTTATTATTAAAAATCACAAGAAGAATATTAAATAATCAAAACCCAGGAAAATAATGCATAGTAATTAAATTGATATTATAAAAAGATTATTTTTTAAAATGGATTTAATGAATAAGAAGTTCTGTGAAATAACATTCTGGGGAGTTATTCTAGAAAAACGCTAAGATCTAACTTTATTTTTAATTAATAAAGTTCTAATTAAAATTTCAAAAAAAAAACTGAGCAGATTTGTATACTAATGCAAGTTTTCCTGCTGAAAATTATGGAAATATCCACAACGGGTCATATCTCTGACAAATTTGGTAATTCTAGGTCAAATAAAAATGAGTGAATGAGTCCTATAAAATGAGTCAATGGATCCTGAAGAAAAAAAAAAAACATATACTGGTTCTTTTTTATGAGAGGTATTAAATACATCGATGCAAATGTTAATAAATTAACGTTAGACATGGCAAATTAAGAAATTAAACTTGGATATAAGAAGTATGAAACAAACTAACCCAAAGATTTAATAAGCTGATGTATTTCACCCATTTCATGAAATGTAATATACTTATCGAAATATGCCTTGTCTCTAGTTTTCTGTGCTTTGACGAAACCACTTTCAACTTTTCGACCTCCATCACCGTTACAGCTGCGATTGTTTTTAATGACCGAAATCTCGTTCACTCTCACCTTTCACTGAATGGAAAAGACCTGAAGAACTATCTCGTGAATTATATGGTCACGTGGGCGTGGGCATGGTTCGCTAGCACTTTATGGTGATCCCCATCACTTTTCGAAGGTGGGCACGCGACGGGGTGTCAGTCGAAGATATATTTCAAAAATAAAGTCGTAGAGAAGGCTCGCCGCATCTGCTACGGAGCAACCAGTTTAAAAACATTGTTATTTGTATTGACTTCCTTTCCATTCTTTACGGTTAACTGCAGTATGCAAATTGTACGACTTCCGCCCATTCCCTCTTGGATTCATGTTTCGGCAACTTCGACCGAAGCATGCTAATCGTGAGGTGTTAGAAGTCACACTCCAATTGCATTTCAAAACAGTATTAGACGTACTCCAATAAATAATCTTCGTATTAGGCAAAGACTATCTTGGAATGGTGTTAGAAAAACGATAATGTCTTATCCCAGCTGTATTTCTAGAAAGAATAAGAAGTGATTCAATGAATGATCTTTATCTTTCTGCATCTTGGTATTGAAGAAATATTAAAAGTCCCCTTCCGACTGCATTTCTATTGCAACGTAGTGTCAAAAGTATTTCGACAAATTATCTTCGCATATATTTTCATTACATGATACTTAGATCAGTGATTTTCAGTTTTAAGATGCATTATACCTTGAGTGAGTGTGAAGGGGACCCCAGACTTCAGAATAAAAATTAATAAAGATGGTCAAATAATACAAAAATAAGACGGGAAGAATAAATTAATAAAAAAAAAACTGTTTCAAATGGCAAATAAAATACCAGGGAAATACTTTTGAATAAGATTTAAAAAAAGAAAGCGCTTAAAAGAATTTTTTAAATTCTAAAACTTAATAAACTGGAACAAAAAAATCAACAATATTCCGTGGAAGATAAACGCAGTTGCAAACGTTAGGGTTTCGAATATTAAGAAATAGTGAACCGTTTCAAGTCATTCTAAATCTTTCACATAAAACTACCAAATATAAAATATTACAAATATAAATTATTTAGATCATCATGCTATTAAATAAAACTAGATTCTTTATATAATAAGATTTCTTTGAACCTTTCTTCACTGAAAATTGAATGAGTGTATTTAAACATCTGTTTTCCATCCAACAGGATCCAAAAGTCCGGGAGATCTCAGTTCACCTGCTTCAAATTACTCCATAACCACAGCATCCAACAACTATGCATCCAATCATAATTCGACCACCACCACGACTCCTCCCGCCTCAGGCGAAACTCTCCATAGACAACACTCTCAGCAACACCACAATAATGGCAGCAGCAGTCATCATCTCCAACAACAGCATTCAATTGGTGAGGATTCAGCTAGGCACAGCATTCAACATTCGCCCTATAACAACCACCATCACGGCGATCCAAGCAATTCCAGCCAATCCTCAGCTATACACGCTTTGCATGGTCTTAACTCTTTCTACAACCATCATCACCATGGAACGACGTCTGTAATCGCCTCAACGCCGTCGACGTCTGGAACGTCGTCTAGCAGAATGCCCCCGTCTCCGTATGCGGTAATCAAGCATGAAATCCGTGATGGGAATTGAAGATTTGAGTACTGTTTGGGTTCGGTAACGTACTGATTCAGTAGAAGATTACTGAAGATTTCCAGATTCGGTTTTCTGGATATTATATTCTGTCCACAATTCACTTCTCCAAGTAGGTACAATATCCTCATTTGGCTAACTTTAATACGTCATGCACTTATTTGCTGAGGCCACCTTAAATGAAATTTAAGACCAAAGTTTAACTTTATGCAACGACACAGCAATATAATTTTTCGCAAAAAGGCACTGGAGGTTTGACAACCAGCAATATCGACTGATGATTTTACAATGAAGAATATCTGTGCTTGAAAGCTCTACAGTAATACCGTTAAGTAAAGTTCATGAATGTCTTTAATTGAATAGGAATAAAAGCAATGACACATTACGGCAATACTAAGCTTCCCTCTTTTGATTCTATTCATCAAAATGTATCTTCAGCTACTTACAGCTGTTCTTTAACTGTAATTATTAATTAAAATCTCTCAAATTCATTATTCGATGGCTGTCTTATTACATCTCTTTATAATCAATATGCAGATTATTACATAGACTCAATATTCAGTATTCTCTCCACTTTGATTCATATTGCAGCCATCTGAATAACTAAAACCCAAAGGGTTTTTAAGAAATGGCACAAAATTACATTTCTAATATAGATACACTAAGTAACTGTAAAAAGAAATGGAAAATATTTCAAAGATCCTAAGAGAAATTTTTGGAAATAACGCAAATGTAATTGAGTCATTCACAGGTAACTGCTCAGTATGCATAGAATGTGATATGCAGTATTTCAGAGAGAAAAAATAGACTTTTTCACTGTATATAGTTATGTAAAGACAATAAGAATTCAAATTCTCATTAAAAGAGATAAGATAGGATCAATTCTTGTAAATATATCTGAACATGTTAAAGTACAATGCTATTTTTTTTGTGTTGAATTAATAATGTTTACTGGTAATAGGATGATTCTCGTGATATAGTGATTTTTGGACTAAGGATAATATACCAATCCGACAGTGGCTTCAACTATTGCAAGGATTTCAGAGTTAAACTTGCTATCCACTGTTGGAATATAGATTTATTAAACTCGGATACTAAAAAAAACCATTTAAGTACAGGCGACTCGCCTAAAATCGGTTTTAGTAACTATAAAACTATCGCA
The DNA here is from genome assembly GCA_026289955.1 of Argiope argentata. Classification (NCBI taxonomy): domain Eukaryota; kingdom Metazoa; phylum Arthropoda; class Arachnida; order Araneae; family Araneidae; genus Argiope; species Argiope argentata. The sequence continues at coordinate 2,780,708 of JAOUZG010010699.1, forward strand.
AAAATTTTATATAATATCAATTGCTAAATTAGCTTTCATTTGGAATTGTAAGCAGTCTGCAATTAAAAGTATAAGACGAAAGGTATAGAATTGCGAATTTTTTCAGTCGTGAAAGACAGAAAAGTAGCAATGAATATTACTTGTGATATCGTAATACCTCAGTTCGGGTTCCTCTAGGCTAGAAGACCTTTATCATTCCTGCCCCATTATTGTTGCAAAGTCGGCTGCTGGAGTTGTTGAGCATGAATGGCAGAATTTTGGAATCGTGGCTGATGGCAAAAACAGCAGAAGAAGAAGATATAAAACTGGCTTAAAGATCTTAAGAGTGTTAGAGTATGTATATAATAACAATAAAGCCGTTTTTAGTAAGACATCCAATTTAGAAAAAAAAATTATATTTAAAAAAATCAATTTTTCAAACCTTAAAATTAAACAATAAGAGTAAATTCTTTTCTAGTTTTTAATTCAACATAATTATGAAAAAAAAAATGTTAAGTATATCGATATAAGAATTACAAAATGAGTATTCTTCTTTCTAAGTTTCAAAATATAGATTTCAAAATTCATGTGATGCAGTAATAATAATGATGGGAGAACATCTTTATGTTAATAATACACAACTAAAGTAGATTCAAGTGAAATTTTAAGTGAAGAGAGAATAGCAAATAAATTTTTGAAGTGAGAATCATACATATTTTATCATGGCCCTTGTTAAGCTATGTTTGTGCAGACTGAGCCATACAGATCAGCGCAGGAAAAGCATGGAATAGCAAAAATAAAGATGAAGCCGTTGAACTATTCCTGTTTATTTTTTCCATTGTTCCAGCAGCTTATAAACATCTAAACTTCCTGGTGCTCATGCAAATTGAAAATGTGGCACTGTAAAAACGCACGCAAACAAAAAATCACTTCTGTAATGCAAAGCAGATAATCGTACATGTCAGTGCTGAGAGCTGCACAATATGTCAATCAACTCCTGGCCCTCTGCTTAGATTGGATTGGCTTGGAGGATAAAAATCGACTCATAGCCCATGAAAATATTTTTAATCAACCTATTTTTGCCTACTTTTGAAATATAACGTATAAAATTGTAAGATAGATCTCCAAAACTTTTCATTAACGTGCAATGTATATTAGCTAGGTGATGTGTTACCAAGAGATTCATATAACAAGTGTATTATATAAACCTGGACATTTATTAAATGTCCTCTGTGTCTGTTAATATTTCAGTGTATATGAGTAGATTAGAATATTGAACTCTGTTATTACTGTATTCAAATGATTTGCTTCCTTCTTTGTTGATTTGTATTGTACATAGACTGTATTAATAAAAGAAGTGTTTGCGAAAAAAATCAGGCTTGTGTTTTCCTTTTATAAAAGAATTAAGAGATTTTCACTTCAGATTTGAAGTTTCGGCTTCATGTCGCAGATATTTTCTATTAATTCTCTGAGAATAACAGATATATTTCATACATGAAAATGGATCTCCTAAAAGTAATTTTTAAAAAACCATTTGTGCAATCTGATACTCTTCGATAAAAAAAAGGAAAAGTTGAATTGTGACCGGTGGTTGGTGGGTTCTAATTAAGATAGGCCTTTTTGTGTAACATTGATTTATTATTTTAAAACATATACGGTTACGTTACACACAAACACAAAACAGAGAGTGAACAAAACACGTCAACACAACACGAATACAGAGGCTTCACTGATTGTCTCTCTAAGCACACACCAGAGGGCGGCGTGTACTGAGTGAATCCTACGGTAGGGGAAAAAGAGAGTGCTACAGTCTCCCCCTCTGGCTGCGCCGACGTCCCGGCAAGTAGCCAGTACTAGAAGTAGGAGCTCTTGTTGCAGTCTGTGTTCTTGGCCTTTGGTGTCTCTGGGTAAAGGGTTTAAGCCGAGAAGATTTTGGCATAAACAAAGTTCCTTGATTTGTGGCATGGGGTGTCACAGTAATTTTTGGTTCAGATGAAGCGTCGTGATTTGTGGCATGGGGCGCCACAGTGACTTTTGGTGCAGATGAAACGTCTTGATTTGTGGCATGGGGTGCCACATTGATTTTTGGTGCAGATGAAACGTCTTGATTTGTGGCATGGGGTGTCACAGTAATTTTTGGTGGTCGACCTCGCTTTCTGAGTGGAGCAATTGGCTTTGAAGCCACATCTTTAAAAGGCGAAAGTGCAGAAACATGATAGGTTGCAATAGGTTCTGACGGCTTGTCAAGACTAGAAATAACATATGATGTTGGCGACTTCTGAGTTAGTATAAGATATGGACCATCACGTTTAGGCATAAACTTTAAGGTCTTCTTGTTTTTGGCTTTGCTAATAGGATGCAAATTTACCAAAACTTTATCACCAGGAGAAAAATAAACAGTTCTTCGATTTTTATCATAGTATTTCTTCCGTTGATCTTGCTTCTTTTCTATTCGGTCTCGTATATCATTAGTGATATGTGCAAATCTTTTGAGATATGGGGTTATCTCTGGAACAAAGTTATCATTTTCAACCACGGCTTTGAAATTTTGCACAACATCGTCAACAGTGCGCAGTTCTCTTCCAAATTGTAGGAAGGCAGGAGTATGTCCGGTAGGATCACAAATAGTTGTATTCATGGCAAATCGAATTACAGGGAGTTTCGAATGCCAGGTATCATGTTCATCTCCCACAAGTATTGCTAGACGAGGTTTAAGGTCTCTGTTTTTCCTTTCGACAGGGTTTGCTTGGGGAAAATAGACTGAAATTAAACATTGGTCTATATTAAGAGTACAACAGATTTGTTGGAGTACGGAACTAATGAATTGTGATCCGTTATCACTGATGATTCTTCTAGGTATGCCATACCGCATAAACACTTCTTCGATTAATGTTGTAGCACATTCATGCGCGGTGGCATGAGCAAGAGGGAATAATTCAACCCATCTTGTAGCACAGTCTTCCACAATAAAAATCCATTGTTTTCCTGTAGCCGTCAGTGGTAGAGGACCAAATAAGTCAATCGAAATTATCTCGAATCTTTGAGAATATACTGGAGTTCTTAACAATCCAGCAGGCTTTTGGTTGTTAGCCTTGTAACGGTTGCATTCTGGACAATGCTTTATCCATTCTGAAATGTAGGATTTCATTCCAGGAAAATAGTATCGTGAGGCTATTTTATTATAAGTACCTTCAATGCCGTAATGTCCAGCTGTAGGGGCATCATGGTGTTCTCGAAGAACTCTTTCCCTTTCTTTCTTTGGGACAACCAATTGTGCTTCTTCAGATTCAGAATCTGGAGAGTAGCGATAGAGTAAACCATTACTCATGAGGTAACCTCGGTTTGACCAGTTCGCAAAATTTTCATCTTTATCATTGTTTTCGAAACAGTCTATTATTTTCTTCAAATCGTCATCTTTTAACTGTTCTTCACGCATATCACTGGCCTTTCTTGATGGCAAATCGATAGATATAGTGCATAATTCACAATTAGAATTGTTGTGAACACATACAGGTCGCGAAAGCATATCAGCTATAACATTAGCTTTACCAGGAATGTATTCTACTGTCAGGTCAAATGATTGCAACTGTAAAGCCCATCTTGCCAATCGGCCTGTTGGGGATTTCAGACTCAACAGCCATTTTAAGGGTTGATGGTCAGTCACAACTGTAATTTGGGCCCCTTCTATGTAACCTCGGAACTTTTCGAGAGCCCATACGACTGCTAATGCTTCTCTCTCGGTTGTAGAATAATTTCTTTCAGATGAAGTAAGTAAACGACTCGCATACTCTATGGGATGTTCTTCTTCACCTTTTCCTTGGATAAGGATAGCTCCTAGAGCATAATTTGAGGCATCTGTTCGGATAACAAATGGTTTAGTGTCATCGACCTGTTTTAGAACCGGTGGAGAGATTAGTTTTTCCTTTAATAGATCAAATGCACCCTGCTCTTCTTCGCCCCATTTCCATGTGGTTTTCTTCTTAGTAAGATTGCTTAGTGGGCGAGAAATTTCTGCAAACTGATGTATAAAACGACGATACCAACTGCAGGTTTGCAAAAAACTTTGGACTTGTTTTGTGTTTTTGGGAGGAGGAATTTTTGCTATTGCTTCAACTTTTGCAGGATCAACTTCAATACCAGCCTTGGTGATATAGTGACCTAAATATTTTACTTTGGGGCAAGCGAAATTACATTTGTTTCTATTGGCATGCAATTTAAAGTATTTCAGGCGATCAAATACTTGACGTAAATCTTCAAGATGTTCTTCAAATGTAGAAGATATGACAATCAAATCATCTAAATATGCTAAAGTCTTGACTTTAAGGCCATTTCGGAAAATGTCCATGAGTCTTTGGAAAGTCGCGGGTGCTGTTTTTAATCCAAACGGCATCCTTGTAAATCTGTAAATTCCAAATTGACAAACAAATGCAGTTTTGTCTTTGTCAGGGGGATACATTGGAACTTGATGGTATCCACTTTTTAAATCAATGGTAGACATGTAAGCTGTTTGTTTTGCAGTTTGCAATAGGTCATCCATCCGCGGAAGAGGATAGGGATCAGGCTTTGTAACCGCATTGAGCTTCCGGTAATCAACGCAAAGACGAAAATCACCGTTGGGTTTTGGAACTAGCACTACTGGAGCGGCATAGGGAGAATCGCATTCTTCGATTACTCCAGAGGCGAGAAGTGAATCAATTTCCTTCTTCAAAATCTCTTGTCTGGCAGGAGACAACCTGTAAGGAGGTACTGCAACAGGAAGCTTATCTCCAGTATCAATTTTGTGTTCGATGAAAGGTGTAGGCTCTCCCCCTGGTTGAAAGCATGTCTCGTATTCTACGAGAAGGGAGTTGAGGCGACGTTTTTGTTCATGCGAAAGATTTGTTCCTTCATTTTCACGAAGATCACAGGGATTTGGAGTAGTAGGAACTGCCAGCAGAGCGTTAATGTCAGGTGGTGTTTTAATAAAATCATATTTGATTCGCGGAGATTCCGAGAAATACCAATGCCTGTTGCAGAGATCTAGGACGATTCCTGCTTTACTCAAAAAGTCAACACCTAGAAGAGTTCTGTTTCCTCGAGCGTTTTTCAATACAATGAGTTCTGTCGGAATACTTTTACCTTTAACCGTAATGTCGACAATTGTAGTGAGTATTTCCGTTTTCTGAATTTGGCCATCAGCTAGTGTCATATCTATAACTTGGCTTTTGAATTTCAAGCCGTTCTTCTTAAGAAGTTCAAATAGCTTTTCTCCAGCTACTGAATGTGTTGCACCTGTGTCGGCACAAACAGCTGCATGAGTGTCACAGACAGTGATATCAATGATGCTTATTTGTTTATCCTCCATTGAAAAACTGTAAAAGTTCATATGATTGAGACTTGACGATACATCAGGGTTTACTTTCAATGCTGGGTTGCATGTAAGACATTTTGCTTTGATTATTCCAGGAGCTCCACAACCATAACAGTTCAGGGGTCTTCTGTCATCTTCAAGTCTTTCATTATTTCGTTCGTGTGCTCTGTCTTTGTTAATGGAGTCCCTCCTACTTTGACTGGGAACCCCGGGATACCGCCTACTTTGACTGGGAATCCCAGACAGAGCCAGTCGATCAGGATTGTGTTCATTTCGAAACTTTGGGCCTTTAGCGTTAAAAGTCCTATATCTATTTGATTTTCCATAATCAGCTGGTTTCTTGAAGTTTTCCGACTTGTAAGCTTGTGTTTCTTTACTGTTTGGGCGCAGACTGTCGTAGGTGTCCAGTTTCTCTATTAGGTCATCGGGAGTGACCCATTCACACCATACATCCAAGAAATGGTCCTTTATTTCAGGAGGGACACGTTTTTTCATTTGATCGAGGATCATCAAGTCCTTCAGCTTATCAAAGTCCTGGATATTCAGTTCCTCCAACCATCCTTCAAAGTAATTTCTTAACTCAAAATGGAAATCCTTCCAAGATTTTTCTGGGTTTTTTCTATGAGTTGCGAAAAGATGTCGCAATTTCTCTGCGTTTAATTTATATCTTTTTAAAAGCATAGCTTTTATATGTTCGAAATCTTGAGCTTTTTCCTCAGATTCTCTAGAAATAATTTTTACAACTTCATTTGGCAGGACGCCAAGTAAATATGCTACCCAATTTTTCTTATCTATTTTTAAAAATTTCATTTGTCTTTGAAAGACATTGATAAACAGTGACATGTCATCTTGTTGAGGGTCAAACTCAGGAATTAGACTCTTAAGTTGTAAATTTAGTTGATTTGGTGATGCAACGACTGAACTTGACGGCGACAGCTGTCCAAGTTTTTGGACTTCTAATTCCAAACGAAGTTTTTCCAATTTAAACGCGTTTTCACGAGAAACTTTTTCTTCCTCTTTTGCGGCAATCCTTTCACCGATCACCGAATTTAGGAATTCTCGAACAAAGTCTTCATCGTAGTTTTTACTGTGTATTATCAAGTCTTTAATGTCGGGGAGACGCGCATCTTTCGGGACTTCAATACCCATTTCTTCAGCCACAAAGATGAGATCGGCTTTAAGACCCTTACCCAAGAAACTCATCCTTGTTGTTAGGTTTAGGCACTACTTTCCGTTGTTCACAAAATCACGTCTTTTACATTGTATTTAAAAGAAATTTAAGAGTATAAAAGAAAACTTGCAATCACTAAATAATTTACAAAATTTAACACAAATGCACAAGATTCATCAAAGATAATATTAATTTCATAACAATATAAAGTTTTAAATTATTGTAATCGGTTAAACCTTATGAATTTTCTAGAAAGTTATCATAACATTTTAAAATTTCCATTGATTATATTTAATTCTTCAATAAAATAATATTTACCAAAATTTATTAAAAGAACATGTCATTTCTTAAAGAATAATCAAATCAAGAATAATAATGAAAAGTTGTACGAATACTCATAAAAAGGAAAAAGAATATATAAATTTTCAATATCATGCGCTTAAAAATAAAACACAGAACAGTGCTGACAGAAATAATGATAACTTTTTTTTTTTTTTTTTTTTTTTTTTTTATATATATACACACATTAAATCTTTGAAACCCCAATCGGAAAAGATCTTTCCTTTCTATTTTATTTATTTACGCCAGTTATACTACTCATTTAATATATCATAAATGAATCATTCAGCTTATTTTTCTGCATCCGGTGTATCACATTAATATTCCAAAAAGCGAAACGATAGAAGGGGGGGGGAAGCAGACATTTGGCGGGTCGTATTATGGCTACGCAAAAGAGCAACATTTGCGTTTCGTTCCGAAACCGAAACTGCCGAATGAAACTTAAACTATAGATTATTAGGTTGAAAGAAACATTTTTTCAAACAAATATAACACTAATAGAAAATATACATACAGAAATATGAGGAAAGCTTCTAAAGAACTGCTTTTACAAGACTTTAAATTGACTCTTACATCATGAGTTTTATACAACATTAGTGTACATATGCCAGGGGTGTGGCAAATTAAGTTAAAACAAATTTTTTTTTTTCTACACTTATGAATTAGCATTTCATTCTTTACCAGGATGGCTAAAGAAATAAAGTACTCAAAAATTGAAACAAAAGAAGTACTTATCATTTAATGAAGCAACGATGGGATCTATCCCATCCGTTTAGCAATAGAAAGCCTTTTTCCTCCAGGGCGGGGAATTAACATAATCCAATGATCTTGCACAGGGTGTGCATTCGAATTGGTTTTACCTGAAAAAAATTTGAGCCAAACCTCTGTTTTCGGAACTTTTACTCTGTTTTTTGAAGGCCGAAATTTAAAGCACGCTTGCGCGACAATGCGGAGGGCGCAATTCAATGCTAGGCGTCAATGTAAACGCAATTAAAACTCGTTGGGCGCCAATGTGACCGGTGGTTGGTGGGTTCTAATTAAGATAGGCCTTTTTGTGTAACATTGATTTATTATTTTAAAACATATACGGTTACGTTACACACAAACACAAAACAGAGAGTGAACAAAACACGTCAACACAACACGAATACAGAGGCTTCACTGATTGTCTCTCTAAGCACACACCAGAGGGCGGCGTGTACTGAGTGAATCCTACGGTAGGGGAAAAAGAGAGTGCTACAGAATAATATAATCAACAATTTAGTATGAAAAGCACTCTTTCGAGAAATAATCAGTATTATTTAGAAATCAATATGTATGTATTATGAGATGCAAAAATATCTGACTTTTTAATTGAAATACGGTTGACATAAATATAGATAAAAATTCAGCATAAATGGAGTAAAAATACTCACTACTTTGACTTACAAAGAGTTCTATACATTTATTCGTCCTTAAAAGACAACTATTACATCACTTCCAAAATAATAAATATTCAACTGAGTTTTCGCTCAAATTACAACGGGCTCATATGTGTCACTTCCTAATTAATGAGCAGTTTAATTAAAATAGCAACTTCCATGCAATTTATTACATGAGTAATTAGTCGGTAGAAAAGGATGACAAAAACTTGTTGCAATAAACTTGATAAAGATCCAATTCATCTATTTTCAGCATGAAAGAAAGTTACACTATTTTGACTATTTTACTACATATTTAATTATTTCTAAAATGAAAATGAAAATAAATAAATGCTAAATAACTACTTCTTTGTGAAATAAACGATATAATTTGCATTTACGTCATTTTTGACTTAAAACGCTCTAATTTGCCCGTCCAATCAGATAATGTTTAGAATAAAGACAAACCCGAATCCTTTAATTTACGCATATAATTTATTACATGACATTATTACAAAATTAATGACATGGGGAAATTTAAATGGCAAAGTGCTTGAACTTCAGATTATTTTTTTTTTAAAAAAAAGGAACCACAATGAAAAGAAATGTTATCTTATTAAGAAATTGTAGAAACTTTCTCAAAATGGGTTTACAAATAAATAAATAAAATAGGCAGTCAGAGACATATTGAAAAGATGTAATTCATGACAGTTCATACTGCAATAAAAGTTGCGTATATTTGGTAACTTCATTTATTATTTTGCAAGTCGAAGAAATGGAATTCTATCGTCTACATGATATATTTCGTATTATAGCACGAATGCGTATATAGTTATGTATTGCAAACATCCCATTTATGCATAAATTTGATTCTGGAGACAGCCTAATTTTGATTTAAAATGGCTTCATTTTGCACATATTTCATTCTATTTATTCAACAGTGACTGCTAAACTATGTATATGCAAAATTATATTTTCATATGTATACTTTAAATAAGTATTTAATTTTAAAGAACTATTTTTTTAAACCTCAATCGAATATATCAGTTTTTATACTTAAATTCATATTCCTAAAGGGCAACTAAAGGGAGAGTAGATTGCTAAAGGCATGATAATAAAAAGAAATAGTTAAAAATAGTTAAAAAAGAATAGTTAAAAAATATCGATTTAACTAAATAAAAATCACATCTGATTATCAAATAATTACTTTAAAATAGAAATTATATCAAATTTAAATATATTTTTTTATTAAAAAAGGGGGAAATAAATGAATTTTTATGTGTACATGTAAAATAAAGAAGTGAATCGGATAGATCTAGAAAAAAAACTGATGCATATTTTACAAACATGTTAGCTAAATTATATATTAGCAAATGAAATGAAAATATTCCAAAAAAATTCTCCTCCACTCAAAAAAAAATAATAATCTAAAGATGATTGAGAAGGATAATGCTGTTTTGTGACAGAAAATAACATTATCAGTCATTTTTCTTCTTGTAAAGATATTATAAATGACCCGTTTCATAAAAGTGATGCATTGAAAAGGTGAACTTATTTCCTAGGTTGGTGGTTGGTTCTTCTAAATTTAACCTTTTTCAATGACTCGCAGCGAGCTTTCGCGAAAAACAAAGATTTACCGTTTCCGCTTCTGTTGGAATGGACGAATCCAAGATTCACAACCCTACAGACGCTCTCAAGTGGTTCCTCCCTTTTTTACGAACACGAGTGCCAAGAAGCATAAACTGGACAGGTAACAGACGAGGCAAGAAATTTATTCATGTCAAAAAGCCTTCCTCGTTACAATTCGTGCGATTTGTTGTGACGGCTCGAGAAAGAGTTCGTGTTGCCATAGGAAATATTACTTTTTTATAATCCTATTGTTTGTTTGTTTTCTCTTGGGACAGAGGACGCTCAGAATTTCATTATCATAATATTTCCCCCTAATTACCCTTTTTCAGATATTCATATTAGCTGATATTAAAAAGGCGTTAATGCAAATAGGGATTTTACTTATCATTCACATCTCCATTTCCTTGTTATTGTTATAATCTGATGGCCTGCAAGTCCCAAAACGACTGAGTTTTGATGTTTTCTATTTTGATGGTAGTTCTTTCGGTTGACTGGCTGTTTGCGAAACTTTAAATAATAATAATGAAATAAAAAAAACTCATGGGTTTTTAGTTCAAATTTTGAACTCTTTTGTATAAACATTTCGAAAGCACTAGTTTTGGATGATTTAAAATTTACAATTTTGGCTCAAATTATAAATTGAATGAAAATCTGGAAATTATTTTGTATCATGATACTTATTGCAATTATATGTTTCGTCATTTGTTGCTAATTAAAGATAAAATTCATTTTAATCTTTTAATCTAATAGCGTTGAAAATAATATCTCTGATAATGAAAACACTGTTATCAAGTTTTCTTATTTTTAGTGTAATTCGAAAAACTGAATAAATTTTCAGTAAAATGAAAACTTTTATTTCTAAGAAAGTTATATATATATATATATATATATATAGCATAAATAATTACAGTAACTTTTAAAAAAACTAGTTAGGAAAAACTGGGAGTTTTAACTTAAGTTTCCGATAAAATATGATTCTGGTACAAAATTTCAGAGAACTTTTATGACATGAGGAGAATTAGATTATAGTTTGGTAGCGTTGTAATTTCTGAAAAATATGCGAAGGTTATTAGGAAATGTTTGAGTACATTATGCAGAATTATTTAATAATTTTTTATGATAAGGAATATAAATTTTTTGAACTGTTATGGCATTTTTTTCATCAACAAGATACAACAACAAAACTATTATATTCGAACTTAAATTTAAACATTTCCCCCCTATGGAATGTTTCTTTTCTTTTTCTTTCTTTCTTTAAAATAACAATCAGCATATTAAGTCTTTAAAGTATTATTTTTATTAATGATGAAAAACACAATTGAATGTAATGAAGAATAGTAGCTTATGTATAATCACAGAAAAAAAATCTTTGTAATAAAAATATCTTTTAAAAACTTTTTTTAAGATTAAATCTTTCGAATGTATAAGAGATAGGGATATTCGAATTACCAGAATTTAAATGGCATCAGATCAAACTCACATGGATTCATAAAATGGACTATGCCAATCTCATTTTGGAATTCATTACACATTTTTTATTGCCATTTACTTATTATGTTCCAATACAGTAAAAATCTAATATAAACAATCATTTATTGTCTTTTATGTCACTGTGATCTCATATGAAGTGACGTCCTTATATTAATTTAATATTTCACATGCAATTAACATTCTTAAAAACATTTTACGGCAACTATTACACCCGTTAAATTGTAGGAATACTCTCCAGCTTATTCTTTTTGTAAGATATGAACTATAGTATTGATAAAGTTCTTCAAAATATTCTTCTTTAAAAACTATTAAGAATAAAAATCCAATATTTTTGTAGAGATATCTTTCATGCATTTTTGTATCACAAAAGGGTGGCGAAATTCTTTGTTTTGATAATAGTTTTACAAATTCCGTGTTACATTTCAATGGTTCCTGCACTCTAGGTTCCATAATTTCCCGTTCTCTATCCATTAAGGTGTTATAGTCGGTTGGAAAAGAACAGATTGTCACTTACAGGCAAACATCCTCAACGAATATAAATATGGAGTCTATTTGAGGAGGAAGGGAGGGGGATGTCCCCCCGCATTGCATGCCTCGAGTGGGAGGGAGAGAGAAATCACCCTTTTTGATTTACGGCCTCTTAAAAAGATTTTACGAGCATCGGCATTTTCCGTCTTCCCCGACTCAATCGAAGTCAAGATCTCACCTGACCTTTCTCTCTCGCTCTCGACGACGAAGAAGCGTTCCGGGAAAGTCGCCGCGAAACTCTGCTTGGCAATGCGATTTCACAGGGCACACTTTAATGTTATAACCGCATTTAGACTCGAATGGATTTGATTATTTCAGCGGTGAAGCAAAGGCCAACGATGCTATTAGCATAGTATTACTCTTTCGGTCTCTATAAAAACTAAAACAGTCTTTTCAAAAGGCCCTTTTCTCCAAGAACAACAGCTTGAATTCGTTAGATCTCGCTCATTAATTAGTTAAATTGTAATACTAAAAATAAAAAAAGCGATATATAATATTATTTCAATACGCAATATCAGTATCGAGAATTTAAATTGCCCTTAAATATAGTTTCAGTGATGATAATAATAAATAAATAAATATAACAAAATTAATCGATCAATTTGCCAAAGTCCTTTTAATTAAAAATCACAGCATGATTATGACCAATCAGCTGGGAAAAGACATGTCATCACAATCTATAAAGAATAAGTATAACAGCTGCTTTTTCGTGTGCTATTTCCATTTTCAATCTACTTTTCTTCTTTAACTTCGAGCTATCCATGGTAGCATATAATAATTATTTCAAAACTCTAATCATTTTCCTAGTCTTTGTGATGACCAATTTATTGCAACTGCAGCATCCAATACTGCTGGTGAATTTTTCAACTATCTATAGAGTGGTCATGTGTTTTTATGTAGATATCTATCTATTGCAATGGTTTTTATGAAAAGACTTCTGGAAAATTTAATAGGTTTATCTCATTATGATTCTAAAACCAATTATATATATATATATATATATATATATACAAGAATCTAACTTTGCTTTACGAAAAGATTTTTTAATAAAATATTTTTTTACAAGACTGCAAACATTTTAAAAGTTCCTATCAATTTTAAAATATACCTTCAAAGATATGGATAATTTAAAATAAAAATAGATTTTTAATTTTTTTTTGTAAAAGATGGTATTTTTATTAGTCATTAAAAATGATATACGAATGAGAATTTGTGCATATAACAGACGGGGTATATTCATGATGAGTGTAATAACAGTTATAACTGTATAACATGAATGAAATAAGTTTTTCAATAACAGTTATATTAAATAATATCGCCTCATTTCGAATACAATAATAGAAACAGCTTACAATATGGTCACATGAAGTACGTAATTGTGCGTATCATCAAATATGTAAATATGTAAATGCCCGATGACATATTCTTTCCGATTATATCTCGCTTTGTCCAATTTGTGGACCTCCAAGATTTTGTAAAAACGAATATATAAATATAATTGATACCTTGCTCATATTTGACTAAAAAATGACGTGCACAATAGTCTTTTGTTTTAGGAAGCTTTTAAGAACTTGTGCCTGGGACAGCTGTATCATTACACCATTGAAAACAGCTTCAGGTTTGAAAGTATGGATTCTATCCATGAACCGTCTTGCATTTGAACTTGGTGCAATTAAATCTTGAGAAATCAAATGAATTGATAATGGTTACGTATTAAGTTTGCCATCTAAAACATGCTTCAGAATCACACTTTTCCTAATTGCCCAATTAAAACTCAAAAGTGAGTCGCTTATCTGGTCTAATTTTTCTTTAGCATAGATTCCCAACTTAAATTAGAGCGGCGTCTTAGACGTGCTTCATGCAATTATAAACTTCCTTCATTGCACCCTTTCCATCTATTAGAAACTTAACCTTATTTCGGAACCATTTCAAACAATTCATTAAAAAAAAGCCACACATCAAAATAAAATACGAGTGACAAGCAAAAATTAAAGTTATTTGTCGAATAAAGGGCAATTTTTTCTCCCTCTAAAGAAGCATGACGAATCGCTGTTTATACGCGGGGAAGGTTGCCGATTAAAAATACCCACTACTTGAGCGAGAGAGTTCGTAAAACAGAGGCCATTTTGATGGAGCATCTTTCAGGCTGGGAGGTTTACGAGCATCACAAATCACTTTCCTCCCGCTGTGCTCGGGCCATTGAGGAGCGTTTATCTGCGCCAAAACGGTATGTAATGCACAGGTCTGTAGCAGAGCGTCTCTCCGCTTTTAATCGGCCTGATTAATCCATCAGATAACGGCGTTGAGAGCCATCAGCTGGGAACATGACTTTCGAGTGGACTCGCTGGCGAGCGAAAGGAAAAGAAAAAAAAATTATCTCTCATTTGAATGAAATGAAGTTGTAACAGCATTGTCAGAATTAGCGTATTTTTTATATCAGTTATTGTGCGTGATTTTCAAATTAATCGAAGGCATATATTTCCTATTACAATCGGCGTTCCTATTACAATTCTTCGGTTTAGATACATTCTGTATCAATTTGTCCAAATTAAAACTTTTCCAGAAAATTCAGAAGTTTATTCAGTTAATAAAAACTATGTCAATCCACCTCCTCGCAGATACATACGTTGCGTGAAGTCAAATTAAACTTTCTTGGACCACAGGCAATGAATAAAGGGGCACATACTAAAAGCAATTGATATTAATTTAATGAACGATTTTTCTTTAATAAATAATACAAAATATATTACTCTAGTTCATATATTTTAGATTTATATATATACCCTTATTATATATTATATATGCAAAAAGTTTCAGCGCATTGTAAATATCAAAACAAAATTTTGGCAAGCGAGTGATTCGAAAATCAGTCAATCAATAGACTTAAAAAAATCAAAATGATCTATAAATAAATTTTTTTAAAAGTTTTTTAAAAAAATGGATAATTTTTTGAAATTTGATGAATAATAGATTTTAATTATAAATATGTTAAGTGGATGATACATGCACTTAAAAAAAACTTATCAATTTCCCTAAAAATACCACCCAAATACAAAAAAAAGGACTTAGTTCATCCTAGAAATTAGTTCTTTTACCTTAAGCATAATCCAGTATTACAACTGGGGAAGATAAAGACTGGAAAAAAAATTGATAAATATGTAGCAATATTTGAAGAACTGACTTATAAACTTTTTTATTGTAAGCATGTATTGCTTTTAAAACCATTCTGATGCTTGCTTATCCAGTGCGTTCGACTGACGAATTAAGAAGCACCAAGTGATTCAGTAGCAATTTAAGCCCACAATGCAAGGAGAGTGACAAAACACATCAATGCACTACACACATCTTTCTGATTATGATTCTGCTGCATTCAATGTCGTGATTTGCTCTTTAAGAAGAATAGAAACTTTTAGAAATAACCTTTCACAACTTGCAAGTTTATTTAATTAACTGTAGACACTTTGTGTTAAATTTCATAGAATTATGAAAAGAAATTAAAGTACAGATTTCATCTCTTTCCGCCAGCATCTGGGTCCAAAATTTGATACAGACCTATAATTTTGATATCAAATCACATTCCAGATTTCTTTTATCTAGATTGTTCATTATCGATCCTATATGCATATAAATATTTTGTTAAGCAAATATACAATCGACATTCTGCTTGTCTTATCCCAAAGTTGGAACTAGAAATGAAGCTTTAATGCTGTATATCATACACTAAATAAAATCCAAAAAAACTTTATGTTCTTAAACTTTCACCTTAACATTAGCAAGGATAGAATGATAGTCAGTCTTTTGAAAGATTTGGTTCAACATTTAATACAGATCAATAATTCCAGAGATAAAATTATCAACTAAATATTTTTTTTTGCGATATTCACCTTTCAAAATGGTGGACAGGAAGATTTACCTTTACTTTAACCTCGTTCAAACAAGTGATATAAAAAACATTTTTAAAAATCAATTGCTACTTTGGATTTTAGAAAAAATTAGGAAGTTAGAAAAAAATTATTTTAGTTATTTTTTATTAAATAGTTACAATGGTTGTTCTCTTGTACCGATTTACAATGGGAGGAGTGCAGCAGCTTCTGAGGGTATGGACTCCTGGGCACCCAAATAACGACCATCTTTGATTCATTACCCTCACTGGTATAACTCTCGGCATGGAGAACTTTGTGACCAGGTTCAAACTCGCAGCACAAGGGATGCTAATCCAACGCCCTGCCAATCAGGTTATATCGACCTAACAATTACCACTACTATAAAGGCGTGAAAATTAGTTTTTAATTAATTAACAAAAAATTAATGAATTAATATTTTAAAAAATTGTATTAACATCAAATGCCATCCAACGATTGAAAATTTGGACGAGAAATATATTATAGGGAGAGTGTGAGCTAACAGTAGGAATTGAAAAAATTGATCGAAATATACAGAATTGATTGATCGAAAGAGCACATATTAAACTCCCCATTTGTGTTATTGTGTTCCTAGAGAGACAGACAGATATAAATCTATTTTTCCCTTCTCTCTCTCTTTTACTGGAGAGATCTACGGTATAGAAACTAAACAAAATTTCGAAATAGAAATTTTTGAGGATTAACGATGCTTTTTCTTTCTTCGCTTGGTATAGGAAAAAAAAACTGTTTTTAAGTTCCAGTAATTGATATCCTTCTCAATTAAAGTCTTTATTTAAAAAGAAAAATGTAGTATTACTTTGAGATATCTCTACAACCTTAATTGTCTGAATATAACATAATATAGGTCATGACTCGGGTTATAACTTTCTCCATACTGTTAACTTGATTTATGGCCGGTTGTAAACAAAACCGAGAGTAAACAATCTCAAGTTAAAAGCCTATCAACCGGTTTGCTCCCACTAAGCACGTGCATCGAATAATCGCATTTTTACACTTTTGAATAACAACTAAGGCATTCGGAAAGGTTATTATTTTATGTAAAAATTACTTATGATAAATTAATATTGAAAAAATCCATTGGACTTCATTTTAATCATAGCAATAAAACATTTCAAAATAGAAAGTTTCGTGGCGAAAATAAGCTTGTTAATTTTAAATTCATGAAAAGTTTAGAGAAGAACAAAGTCTGCATTTGATTATAAACAATCCAGAGGATTAAAAAAAATGAAAATGTTCTTTCGTTTTCTTCCCTTCCCCTTTGTTTAACGAACACGTTTTATTCGCCTTATTATTCGTACTAAATGACACGTTTTATTCGTCGTAATATAGTAAGCATCTTTTTTTATAGTATTTTTAATCCAACTAGGAGCAAAATTTTATAGAGAAAGATAATTTTCGATGCACTGTAATGCGTAATTAAATGTATTGTTCTGTTCAGAAATCATTTAAAAAAAGTGAAGTAATACATAAGATTTTGATTGTTCCTCTTATACCAAAGTATACTTAGAAGAACATAAGATTTCGATCGTTTGAACAAAATAATACGTAAGATTTTGATCGTTTTTCTAAATATATCAAGATGAAAAAATAGCAAGATCATGAATACCCCTTCCTTTCCTTCCTTGAAACTTTCTCGTTCAGCCTCCAGTTAAGGTTTTATACTTCTTCCTCAGAATAAAATTTTCGATCTAAGTTAAGGCTGCAAATGTCTTGTATGAGATTAGCAAACAATAGTTATTAAATATAGACCTTTAGTTTAAATCTCTTTCAATTAATCTATTGTGAGAATAAGTGTTTTAACCGACCTTTTGCCGAAATAAAACCGAAATTTGACACAGATTTATAACCTGCCTTACAAAATAAAATACAGAATTTCATCAAACTTTTCAATATATTGATTTCGCTTGCATGCATGTGAAAGTACGGATCGACAAGCGGTCAGCCCTTTCGTAGATCTGATATAAAATTTGCGAAGAATCTATATATTTTTAGTGCCATATTTATCGAATTTTATTTATTGTGTTTTGATGCCATTGATATCGTGTGTGATTGAATAGCAAAACAGACATATCTTCCATGAATGCATTTCTTTCATATTTCAAATTTGTTCGTCTGATTTGTCCATTGACCAAATTTCATTTTTTCATTTCATTTGTTCAGCTCAAAGCAATTTTTAACTATTGTGTTCCCAGATAGACAGATTAACAGAGAAAATAATACCAAAAATGTGTTTGGCATTATGTCTGAAATGTAATGATTCGTTAAAATCTCTAAGTCCGGATTGTTTTGATGATGATAATACTTCTTCACCACTTCGTAAACGAGAAAATAAAAAAATTGAGATTACATCCACAGCATCAAAATAAAATCTAATTTGTTAATGGAAAGGAAGATATGAAGCTACAGAAAGGTTTAATCACGGTCCCTTTCGCAGCCAGATACGACTATTGTGAGTTCTCTTTTATAAGTATTCTGGTATGAAACAATATTCGGTGGTGTATCAAACGTCTTTAAAAGAAGCGAATTAACAGAATCCGCCCGTGGCTCAATAGTTTCTTAAATTTAAGAATAAGAAGGGAAAGATGGTATAAATGTCTCGAAAGTTGATCTCAAGGGATGCCATGCAGAATAATTTAGTTGCTTTTATGATCATTTTTGGAAATAAACGAGTGAAAAAGTAATGTGGTCTTCTTTTATTGATAACGACCAAAGGGGAGAAAAACCCAACTTACTTTACCGTCACTATATCACTGTAATTCACACATTCTATTGAATTAGGCAGTCCATTCACTGTTACCTTTTAACAATATTGACTTTGGAGTATAGAAGAGTGGTCAAAAAGAAATATCGTGACTCGTGACAGCAATCTCCTGGTCCAATATTGTGGGATCATTTTGCATTTAAAAAAAATTAAAGTGCTTACGTTTTTGTAATTTGTTGCTTTTTTACACGATATTATAAGAAAAAAATGGATAAAAAATTAAGGAAATGCTTAGCACAAGGAGCAGATCAATAATTTGCTACGTTTATAAAAATTTGGTGATCAAATGTATTTCATCGAGAAAATGAAGAACAAGCTATAAAAATGTTTCAATGGAGGTTTAAAAAATTAAAGATCCATATATATATATATATATATATATATATATATATATATATATATATTGAAGGACAAATTTTGAATATCAGAAAACATTTTTTTTAACTAGAGGTCAAATTTCGGAATTGACTTATTTTAACTGGACTTGACACAAGTGTGCAATTTTTTTATGTTACTATAACGCATATTTTATTTTTAAAAAAAGCTTGATTACGTTTCTTTAAAAATGAAGAAACTGAAAAAATACCTACATTTTTAAAAATTAATAACTTCTGTATAAACGGATGTACAAAAATAATTAGGTGGCTCAAATAATATAACTTCTACCTTTACTTATTAAAAAACTATTTCAAAAATCGAGGGAGATCACTATGAATAAGAGAGGATTGCAAGAAAAAAGAAAACTATAAAAACAGAAATCAACTCTCCTTCAAAATTAAAACAATATGTAAACCAAAAATATAAGGGGTTTTTTTTGGGGGGGGGACCTTTTATAATTTTTTTTTTCAAAAATGTAGCAATACATACACATATAGAACATTTTATAAAACAAGAAGAAAAAAAGCCGCTGAAAAAATGATTAAAGAATGAATGCATAATATCTTAGAATGAATGCATTAATATTTTGAAATCTGAAGAAAGCAGTTTTATTCTATTACCAAAAGTTAGCAACGGTCACAGGAAGAATTTTTTTTTCTTTGAAAAGTTTTTATAAAGGAATTTTACATTTTGTGTTTGTATGTAATTGTAAAATTCTCTGAAAAAAAAGAAAAATTATACGTATATAAAATTATATAGAAGGGGGATGTAATTCTACAAAAAACTGCAAACCCGAATTTTTCCCCAGCATCATCGCTACAAGTTACAGCGATATGCAAACGAGCAGAGCGGAGCCAAAGTGGGTATCCCGGCACTGATCCAAGCTATCGAATTGATTAGATAAGTATATCGCGTGTCAAAACAAACTAAGGCGGAGAGCAAGGTGGTTCGGAGCGGATCATCGGAAGAAATTCAGGGAGGGTTTTTACCAACTGTTGACAGCAATGAACCCCAGGGGTGTCCTTTGTCACCCCATCTCGGAAAAGAAACTACTGACCTCAGGATGGCAGACACACTCGCCGACCAGACGGCGACGTTCCGTGTTTCTCACGTTTGTCCCCAAAAGTGTGTCTTCGAGGGCAATAAATAAGTGCAATGTTTAGATTTTGGACAGGTGCTTTTAGGGCGGCCTTTTGGAGGTTGGAGTTAACGGAAATGCCGATTGGATGAGAATGCACAGATGTTTTGTTTAGATCTCGGAAAAAGAAATTCCAAGTTTTTGTTTTCCAGAAGTTTGGTCTTGAGATTAGGAAAGGCTCGTGGGTTTTATTTTGTTCCAAAAATAACAAAGACAGGGAGAGGGGGAGGGTGTTGCTTTTAATACTTTTTAATGATATGATTCATATACTTTTTCTTTTCTACAGCTTTCCACATTTGGTCTCATATTTTTTAGAATATCTAAAGGATTAATTTCATAAAAGTATTAAAATGGTATATATTTTAGAACATGGTAAACTATCTGAAGATAACATTGAACAAATAAATAAAGTTCCAGGAATGAAGGACGGACATAAAATAGAAAACAATCAATAGCATGATTGCATTTCAATCGATATCATAGAATAGTACAATTATAAAGTGGCGCATATTATTTGCACATTGCAAGCGGTATAAGAATCAATAGGTAAGTCATATCTAGACTCAACGACACGCCCGAAGGCACAAGGATTTAAACCATTAGGGCTGAATGACCGGATCGCCGCCGCAACAGCACTGACCGGAACTGTGGTTGAGTCCTAATGGCCATCACTGGCCACGGTACAACCTTCCCCAAAGGAAGTATGTCCCGTCATCGATGGAAGGAGTCTAACCTCCAACTATTAGTGTACCCACCAGGGTGGCGAGATCTAATCACCATGCCGGAAGTATCTCATCCTCATTTCGATATCGATCTATTTAAATATGTGGGAGTTCCGGTGCCCCCGGGGAGGAAAGAATCAATAAGTAAATCTCCGATTTGCAATAAAAATGCAAATATCAGTTAAAATCAACAAAATATCAACAAATATCAGTAACCAAAGTTGTAATTGCAAAATCAGATGTTTTAATTCTATTCTTTTTATTAGCTTCATTTCCTTCTTCAAGTTCGGAAACATTTATTGAAGAAATCTGATATTCGTGCAGCTTTTTTTCTCATTATAACGCTTTGAAAGATAAATTTTTATTCTATCTACTCTGTGTAATGCGTCGCAAAACAGTGATTAAATTATTCTAAAAGGTATGCAACAAAGATTTAAGTAAGAGAAAAATAGTACACTTGTTGTTAATAACAAAATCGACAATACTTCCAAACCAATATTATAAAGAAATTCACTCTATAGAAATCAGCATATTTATAAATGAAGAGAACAAATTGTTAAATTACGAGGACACTGTAAAACTAATCTATTAAGTATACATAAAAATTATATTGCAGTTGTCTCAAAATCAGTTGAAAATCTAAATTAATGGATACATAACGAATGATGGATGAATATTAACTTCATAGGAGAAAAAAATAATTATTTGTCTATGTATAGATCTTTTAAGTTGTGGCTTATGATTTCATGTGAGGTTTTAAATAACGACTGCTTTATAACTTTCTTCAGATTTGAAAATGGCAGTAATTAACGATCAACCTCTGCATAAGATATTCTAATAAAATGTATTGCAAAAATAAGTTTTTATTGAAATTGCTGTCATTAATCGTTAATTAATTAAAATTTTCTACCGAATTTTTTATTGAAACTGAGTTTGTTCAAAAAAATTTCTTCCAATAAAATTGGTCATAAGGGGAAAAAAATTAATAAATATCGATATATTTAAATAAAGTGAAGTTGTAATTACTTTTTATTTAGATGGAGGAAATTCATCTCATATAACTTCATCAATTTAGTGAAATTTTTGTAACTTAGATACCTAAAGAACATTGTTAATGCATATTTATTTACATTCAACATAGCACATATGCGCACACACCAAGGAACTATACTAACTCACAAGAACTATTTCTAATAATCTAAGTAGTGAAAAGAAATCGAGCTCTTTTCTAAAATTTAAAAATAAAAGAAGATAAACTTTCTATGGTGAAGCAGGGACCAATAAAAAATCACCATAATGCTATTCAGAACCTGGAACTTATTCCATTTCTGTAAACATTGATGTCCTGAACAAAGTACTTCATATTAGTAGCGATGATAACCAAATCGCAAAATGATGCTTCAGAAAAAGGAGATTCAACTGAAATTTTATCTTTCTACTTATGCAGTTTCTTACTACTTCTGTAGCTAATTATATAGTAAAACTATTAAAATTAATTCAGGTTTTGAATATTTGAGGTAAAAAAGCAAAATTTCTACCTCAAAATGATTTTTAGATTATTTATTAACAATGAATATTCAAAATCACAAAAATTTAAAAACATAAAAAATGACATCCTAAGTTAAAATACCTCTCATATATTTCCAGAAGTTGCTCAGATATATTTTTGGATCGATTTATTCAGTTTTGTTGCAAAAAAAAATATTGAAAAATAAGTAAACTGTAGAAAAAATTTAAACATCTGTTATCGTCTGAATTTATTTCGCAATATTATTAGTCAAATATTTTTATAAGCAAATGGTTATTTATTAACATTTCATAAGAACTTTCCTGGTCTATTACGAAAAGTATATAAAAACGGGCACCAACAGTTTTCTGCAAAGTACCTGAAAGCAGCAATACAACGAGCATAATATTAACTGTAGCCATAATTAATGGAAAAATTAATACTTTCAATAGAAAATGCGCATTTGAATCAAGTAAATATACGAAAACACAATTAAATACTAACGTTTTCAGCTGAGTTCCAAAAACTCTAATAAATTCCATTAAATAAATATTGAATATGATTATGAGACACTCCATTTTCTGTTTTTCAAAAAAAAAATAAATACAGCATTTGTTGTTATTTTCTAATAAATTAATCCCATCTTGTGATTTGTGCAATGCTTATAATTAGGCACATATGAAAAAAAATCGTTCTATTTTTGTTTTATTGCGAATTGCATTTAATTCTTTTATCAATATTTTTAGGACATACAGGCCAATATTTTTGGGTAAGTTGAAAAAATCTAATCTTATTACAAGTAATAATATTGTCAAAATTCAAAAATTATGAAAAAATATGTTCTTGTTGTTTATAATTAAGAAAAAATATATAATTTTAAAAAAAATGATAATTATAATAAATGTTGAAATAAAATTATTTTTATAAAAGTTTGAGACAAATTTTAAGGTAAAGACAAAATCAAATAGATTTAACATTCGGTCCCTAGAACGCAAGTGCATCAATCATGTTAAGGAAAATCTTTATTAGGAAGTTACAATATATATAAACCATTTTATTATACATGAACCCCTCTCCTCCCCAACAGTGGCCTTGATGAAATTAAATAAAATCTGTTTCCTTTTTATCTTCCTTTCTTGTTTGTTCTCGATTTCTCTTAACACGTTGAATTCCATGGCAATTTTTACAAATGTGGCATAAAATTATAATTTGGTTTGATCACATTATATTATTAAAAACTCTAATTGTAGCGCACAGTTATCATCAAAAAACATTAAACACATGTTTTTTTAAAGGGTCTTATTAATTATCTCGTAGTTGGCTTCTGTAACAGTAATCTCTTCGTGGAAGCCAACTACGAGTTAATTCGTACTCGACACGCTTAGACCTAATTTAATGCATAGTGTGTGGAAGATTGTTTTAAGAAGTTCCACAAAAAATAAAAAATTATTCTATTTCTTGAAATTGAATAAATTTTTATAATTAAATTTTTTGTTTCTTTTTTAAATTAATTTTCTGTTTGTGCGAGCCAGCATTGATTTTTTTTTGTTCTATTCCCAGAAGCCATCTGTCGATATCACCAATGATATATTTCGAGTTTAATTGTAGCTGCACAAAAATGGCAAGTAAACAAGGCCGAGATAACTCGTATTTGGCGTCTTAGAAAAGAATCTCGTAGTTGGCAGTCAACGCGTTAATCTATGCTTAACGCCAGCATTTTTTATTACAAGACTACCAATCTACACTTTTAATTTTAAGGGAAAATGAATGACATCAGTTTTATATCTGTACAGATTTTATTCTCTCATTTTAAGATATTATTCTAAATTAGTTTTAAATGCAATCTGTAGCATTGCTTTTTATTTATTATTTAATAGGAAAAAATTGCTTATTATTTAATAGAAGAAATATTTGACATTGGTTGGCAAAATCATATCTCATTTCGAAAAATTATAATCATGAAAATTCTCACACATTCTATACTATTTATCCACCTTGATAGTCACATTCTTGACAAGAAAGAAGTCAAATTTCTTTTGGAAACAATCCTAATTACCGAATATAAACTCTGGAAACATTTTTTTATCATGGCAAAAATACTCTGCGACAAATACGAAACTATTTACAATAACAAGTCCGGCCAACATCCGATAACCAATCTTTCCGAACCACAACGAAGATCACGAACTTGTAAGGGGTTGGCCACGATGTCGTCACAACGACCATCACCCAAAAGTGGTTCCGCAAGAAATATCCCCTAATGACCCCAGACCCCCAAGGGGGAGGGGGTTGGATAATTGACGGCCGACGCGTGCCAGGGCGCCATGCAGGAATTCGAAGCCCGATCGGGCGTGAAATTTGAGCCCCGCATGACGCGACGGACTTTTTTTCAAAGAAAAACATGCACGAGTGACACTGAACTGATGTGTGGTTGCTTGGGAAAAAAAAGGCTCGCAGGCGACGGGGTTATTTTACCAAATATTTTTCCAAAGGGTTTTTACGTAAATGGTGTAGTTATCCAGATAGCATTTTTTAAGTGGCACGTAATAGATCATAACCACGGCGCCTCGTATAGCATCTCCTGTTTGTCCAGCTTAATGAGTGATGGTAATTTCTTTATTGTCAAAGTAGGAATCCTTTATTTTTCACGCTATGCATTGCTTGGGGTTGACTTGCTTAAGTGGAGTATTGCCTGCTGTGACCGATAATACTTAACTCCCACGAAAGCAACGATAAATGATCGTGGATTAAGATTTATAATTGGATTTCGAAAGAACATTAATGGTGCAGAGATCATGTTGCTTTTTCTTAATTGCAATTGGTTCAGTTCTAATGGAGAATCTCCGGAGAATATATTTTTAGAAGTAAAAAAAATACGCCACCGAAAGAAAGGGGAATTATTACTGATAAAAAAAAGCAAACAAAACATTTCTTTACCTTGTATTGAAATATAGTTTAAAAGATATGTCCGGTTTTGTTCATAATAATTTTATATTTTTTTATTTGTTTTCAATTGGCTCACTGCTTAAAGTCGGGTTATTTTTTAAGATTCATAATTTAGATTAACTGAAGTTATTATTTGTTTAATTGCAAAAAATACATTAACCTCAAGAAAAGGAAATGATTGTCGAATTAAAAAAAACAGTTAAGAAATTCCTTCATGTTTGAAATGCATTTGATGAGATATGACCGTTTTTCTTATTTTGTTGTTGTTGTTGTCGTTATTTGTTATAACTGTTTCAATGTTTAAATTGCTGTTACCTTTTTAAGATTAAACTTTATATTTTCTATAATATTTATTTGTTTAAATAAATCGCTTTCTTTGAAAAATATTAGAAGAATTTTTTTAATCAAAAAATTCTCAATTTCAAAAAATCTCAATTTTTAATTTGGTAATAATGGGATTACTTACAGATTTGAATTCAATTGAAAATATTCTCAACAGCATTCTTACAAATTTGAAATAACATTATAACTCAACCTTGACTTATCTTTATTTGAAAATGGTGTCATAATTTACTTTTAAGGCGTGCATGTTTTTAATATTACAAACTCCATTTCAACATTTCAATTTTCAGAAAAGTTTGACATGCTCTCCGAAATTATATAAGTCGTTTTTCATTACGACTATTTATTAAAATCCTGATTATATATTTCAAATGCATTTTAATTTTTCTTAATCAAGCTGTTCGGATCGTTTTGAAAAGTAAAACTGGCGAATAAAATCTTCTTAAGTAAAAACCAAGCAAGGTAGCTAGACAATTGGTGAAGAATTATATGCGGTAGCATTGATATTTTATACGTTGCATTCGTTAATATGTTGAAAGCACATTTTGTTTTCCTCCTTTAAAAAAAATGCGCTTTTTTTTAACAGTTACAAATTATAGTGATGATCGATTGCCTTGATTAGGTTCTGACTCAATTAATTTGGATAATTTCCTAATACTCTACTGCACTAAAAAGAAATTCAGGGAACTGCAGTTTAAAATTGATTATCGGAAATTTTAGTAAATCTGTTTTTTTTTCAAGTATCTTTACGTAAAAACCATCAACACTCCAAAGAAAGAATCGGGTACTTTTGAGCATCTCAGTTTATATAGTTATCACGACAGAGTTTAGAGTTTTCTAGAAGGATCCTAGGACCTTTACTCTTTACAGAGATATCGTCATGGCTCTTGTAATTTTCAGAAGCTTCCTTTTTATTGCAAAATTTGTGTTGTTGTTACTTGATTATGACACTTTGCATGGACCAGCCCCACTGATATATCAGCAGATTTTAAGCCGAAGGTATGCATCTCTTGTTTCAAGTAGCGCCAGCTAGGGCCAAGAGTACGACTTTTAACTACACACTCATCAAATTCGCTTGTGCGGCCCATTTTTATAGGGGGGGGGGTTACATTGACACATTCAGATAGAACACAGAAAGCAACCATGCCCGAACCGGGACTTCCAGAACACGAGGAAGACGAATTAAATTTGTTACCTGGGGCATATAAAATGTTACCTAAATGTAGCGCCTGTTACCCAGTGTTACCACGCAAAAGTTGTTAAATTTGTTACCTAGGTTATAGATAGTGACTTATCCATTCAATATACATCAAAAATGTCTTCTTCTTGTTCTGCAATGATAACAACAGAGCAGGAAAACAATATGGAAGATTTATTACAATATCAAGTCTCCAAAATGGAATTTCTCGGAAATTAGTCTCCTATTAATAATATAAGGACAATTTTCAACGTTTCCTGAAAATTTAGGCTATTCTCAAGGATATTGCTGGCATAGTTATCTAAAAGCTATTAATAATTATAATAGACAATTTCAAAAAATATTTTTTAAAAAAAAAAGCTAAATATATTTGATAACATTGTGCATTCAAACGATTAAAGTAAGTTAATGTTTCAGGAAGTAAGTTGTTTTTCCAGATGCAGTCTGCTTGTGTGCTGTTTTGGAAACTTTCAGAGGAAGAAATTGTGTAAAGATGAATGAACAAGACAAGTATAGTTGCAATGGGAGCCTATCTAAGCACCACAAAGGCAATACTTTTGCATTTATATTATCTTTCCAAAAGCAGAAAGAAGTGAATTAGACAAGAGAGGTAAGAAACAGATACTATTCTCCGGACATCATATGTTATCACAATGCAATTGAGAAGAATCATGGTCCTATTTTGTTTCTCGTTGTACACAATATCCTATCCGCCCAAAACAGTTTGATGGAACAGCAAAGCAATAAAATAAAAGGTGCAACAGAATAGGCCTTACATTTAATTTTTTTTTCTTTTCAACATTTTTGATTTTCCAGCTGATTATCGTTGCAATGTTAAAGAGGCGTCTTTGAAGGAAGCAAGTGTATTTCTTTCCTCGATGTTGTCATCTCACTATTGACTTTCTTCATATTCATTACTCAGTCTTCTTCCTTATATCAATCATGTGATTTTAAGAAGCTGGTAGGGAGAGCGTGCATATCAGCTTCTGGTATGCTGGTATGGAGAAAGCATTTATGTGCAGAAAAGAGGGGGGAAATCACGAAATAAATTATTTATGATTCCACATTTACTTGTGTAACCATGTCGTATTTGCATGATTGATGATATTATTCTTATACACAATAACCATTGCTACTACGCAAATAACAGAATTTGATGATCACACATTTCGATTTTCAGTTTTTAATTTTCATCTCATTTTCTGCTGCTAAAATAGTCTATTAACTAGTAAAAGGCCACCTGGATATTATTTGCTTCTACGGCGTAATAACAAATGCATTGTTTTTAAAGAAATAATATTATTAACTAATATGAAGAAATAAAAATTCATACAAACCATAACTTATTTCACTTACAAGTTTCCCATTAAGTATGTTGTTAAAAAATTATTTTCTGTTATTACTTGCAAATGAGAAAAAGATTTATTTCCACTATTTCACTAAAATTTCAAGGCAAAAAATGAATAAATATGATTCAATTTGCGTAAAATTAGAGCCTTATAACTCTTGATATTGAAAACATTTCTGAGTCAGGAACTATCAGTATCAATAGAGGAAATGTACCAAACTTCAAAAACTCACTTTTATTTATGTTCTAAAAACGGAACTTTATTTTTTTTAATTCTTTTTTACATTTTTTTTTACTATTACAATTAATATTTTTTTTAACTAATGTGTTTTTTTAATGAAATTCACTATCAGGTGAGATCATTCCTGCGAAATCAAAATTTAAATAATTCAATAACAAGAAAAAAAAAAGTCCTGAAAATACTTAATCTAGAAGTAGAAGAATTTGAAAATCCAATCACATCTAGAAGAGAGTGGAAAAGCCATTATGAAACAAATTAAGCTAAATAAATAAAACTTGTATATGGTGAGGACTAAATTCAAAACATTTGGATGACATTTTCTTCAAATTATGATGAAACCATGAATACAAACCGATCTTAGACCTTCTGACGGAGGAATATTTGGAATCCGAGAGATTATAAAATGTAAAGAGCAACAACAATAATAAAGGAAGATGATATCCTATTATAAATAACATCAATAATTCGCTATTTATTATATTTTTAAAAAATGCATGACACCTATTACAACTTTATATTTTCCAATTTAATTGAATTGTATAATACAAATTATACCAAATAGCCACTTAATTAAATTCTTTCTAATTACAGTAATCTGATGTTTTATAATTATTTATACGAATAAAAGTTAAACACACAAAAGTAATTCAAGAAATATATCTATCAATCGCTTTTGATAATTCAAGGAAAAGTAATTACAAAAAAATTTTCCTCTATTTTTTTATGAAGGCAAATTAATAACATTTGCATCTGGGATTGTAATAAATTATAGTATATTCTGTATAAAGACATAAATTTTAAAAAAGAATGCTTATAAGCAATAATTTTTTCTTCTAAAACGCGTTTATTTCAAACATTTTATCATTAAATTATAAACTTTCATGGATATTTCAGCTACCTAATCATGCTATAAAATCACAACAATGATTAATGTATATATTTGTTCTTTATTTAATATTCTCCATTCTAAATAAATAAAGAAATTATTGACTTTCTAAATTCATTCTTATACGGTTTTCAAAACCTACATAAATGCTAATTTTTTAAAACTATGTATTTCAATTTATTCATTTAAATATGTTTGAAATAAATATTTGATAATTTATCTATAATTCAATTTATCTGAGTACAAGATAAGTTATAATTGTGCTTCTAACATGCGCCTGTAAATACATTTAATGTAAAGAATTATAATAATTAATTTGTTTTCAAATTAATAACAGATTCTTTAAAAAATTAGAAATTAATTGTAGTTTATTAATTTTTTTAAACTGTAAATAATATTTGCTATGCCTGAATGTATAAAATTATTATAACTAAGAAAGCATTGTTAAGACATGTAATAAAAAATTATATAATATAAGAAAATGAATTTATATAAGAAATAAAAATGAATAAGAATAGAAGAAGTTTAGATTAGTTAAGAAGAGGTTTATTTCATACAATATTTAAATGACATATTTGAGATAATTCAAAATTTACTTGATGATTTAATGATATAAAAAATTGTTGGGTTTGTTTAATAGATCAGTTCAAACGTTTGACAAAGAATTTATTTAACTTTATTAAAGTGACAGGAAAGCTATGTTCTTAACTCTGAGATCTGGTTATGATCTGTAATTGTCTAGCTTTTTTAAATGTCAGTACCTCATTAGCAGAATCATATTCGACTCCAAAAGATACACCTTGCTTCATAATTTTATGAAGACGCTTTTGTCATGGAGATGGGTCTCCAGTACCAGCCCCTCTTGTTCAAAACCATGCTTTTAACAACAGGTCACGGTGACTCATTTTGCGAAAAGAAATTAGACAATCTTATTGATTGTGAACTGCTTTCAATAGGAACATGATTAGAGCTACTGAAGGGTGGACCATGTCAGATCAAGAGGATGACTATTGAGCCGGATGTCCCTTTACAAAATTCCCGCCACATCATTAAAAAGACATTTAATCTTGGTGCATTTAGAATGCATATGACCTGCTTTCATGAGGGTCACTAAGTTGAATTGGGTTTCAAACCAAGCCCTCATGCAGTCGAATCTTTAAACTAAGCCATTGAGGCCTTCTTTAGTGTGAAATATCTATGATTTGAAAAACGGTGTATTATGTCTAGCGCTGCTAAGATGCAATATACAGACCCCTCTCATTCCCACTATTTTCAAACTTAAGAAAAATTATAAATCTCATAAATTCCCGCTTGTTCTAAAAATATCTTTATAAATTGTATAGACGAAGAAAGTATAGATTTTTTTTTAATCTGAATTTTCAATTACTTATCTGCATCTAAAGGTATGCATGTGGTTCTTAAGTCACAGTTTACTTATATCATGAGAAAATAGTTAAGTTCACATTTACTTTAAAAATTGATATTAGTTAAAATTCTTATCAATAAATAGTTTCGGTTCAAATTAAAACTAAGAGATTTTTTTCCTCAGAGTTTGAATTTTTAATTATAAATATTTATATTATTTTTAACAAGATTTAAGTATTAATCTTAACAATAAAATGATAATTAAAATTTTTATTGACTATACCTATAAGTTTATCTTCATTATCTAACAGAGATTTTTATTCTTGAGGTGCACCTGATTCTGTTAGAAGTAATGTTATGCTGTATTTGATTATTACATATTTAATAACCAGATCCAGCAAGGCATATAAACACATTTTTTATTACTTAACAGGTAATACATTCTGTGGAAATATAATGTTTTTATATCTCACTCATAAAATTAAAAATGCGGGACAAAAAGTTCCTTTTGTCATATTCTTCATCGAGAATCGTCATCACTTAAGCGGATTCTTCATTCTATGAAAAAACGATGGGGAAATCAAACCGAGAAATAATCTACTAATAGCTGTTTAAGTATGAGGTGAGTGATTTTGGAAGGTAGATTGACAAGAGTAAACTCTGTGGAAGCGCGTTATTGCAATAGTTTTCATTGCCACGGGGTATTGTGAATGCCTGAAATCACGAGTTAAGCGCATGTTTAATATGTATTTGAAAGGAAACAAGCTTATTCAAACTCATCGCGTACATCGTTTGTTTTGATAGAGATGGCATAATTCACTTGTTTTCAACTAAAATCATACGTATTGCCTAAAGCAATAAAACAAATAATAAAATCTCGTTGCTTGCTTGAGAAGATTTTCGACAGTAGTCTTTGAAGCTCCCAAGTTGAAATGCAAAAAAGACTACTGCTATTCTCATATTCCTGATTTCTCATATAAAAAAATAATTCGTAGTGTTTTCTGCAAAATAAATAAATAACTAAACTAAAATAAAAATAATAATAAATAAATAGCAGATAGCAGAGTCGTGGCCGAAAACATTTAGAAGACAGGTTGAATTTTTAAGTTCTTTTTATTCCATCACGGAAAGTAGGCCTTATTTGCAAGCGAAAGCGACGTGTACAACGTGGAACGACACAACACGAAATTGACGAAAAAGCTAAGTGTAAAAAAAGAAAATGTAAATCATTATCCCTGGTCCTAAATTCCAAGGCTTTGACAGGGAAAATATTTTTATAGAGCTTATAATATCAGATTTCGATGGGGATTTCCATGACACACAAATAAGAGGCAAGTTAAACACATGAATCGTTTTAAAGTTATTTTGTTAAGGTCAGCAATTTTCGTCTCTCACACGGAGCGTGAGAGAGTAACCGGCGTTTAGCTGTTTCAGCAATTTTACACAGCTTCTGTTGAATTAATTAATTAGAACAAGTGAAACTGATTAGGAGAAGAGAGAATAGAATGGAATTACAGATTATATTAGAATGATTAAAACTATGGGCTAAATTAAAATAGCGATTTGGAAATAAATTAGGATAAAAATTGAGAGTTTAAAATATCATTACACACACATACACGAACACAAACACACACACACACACACACACACATCGATGGGAAGATATTTGTTATTCAAAAGCTGAAAGTGTTGCTGAGATATTGCAATTTATAAAAAAAAAACAGATATTGAGGATCTGCCTCAACAGCACCCGCATGTAGAACTCATTGACTCCAAAAATATGATTAATGAAACTCGAATAAGAGACCTGCATTCTCCAAATATTACCTTATATCGAGATAATCGGAAAAAATAAACTAAGCGCATGCTCAGTATTGGATCTCCCTATATTTCAAGCAAAACATGATTCCAAACTTTATGAAAAAAACTTGGAGAACTAAATTTATGAAAAAAAAAAAAAAAAAAAAAAATAGGGAACTCAAATCAAAAACATAAAAAAAGTATATTTAGGTAGCTGGACCGAAAACGAACCTTTATGAGCTACAGAACATTCGATCATTATATTTACGCGTAAATTAATCTGAATTAAAATATTATTTAGTATAAGCATTGTTATTTTTCACATATTTACCCAATGCAATGCATTTTATTTTTATACTAGCCGATACCCGCCCTCTTCGATAAGTGTTCCATCAATTTGAATATGAACCAAGACTTTTTATATTGACAAAATGTCTAATTTTGAAATGATAATTAATGTAAATTTTAAAAGTTTAAAGTCAGGAAATATAGTACAAGTCAGTGAGTCTGTCATACACAGATTTCCACATCACTCACGAGGTGCTGTGTAATGGGATGCGTACCCATCATTTAAAATGGCAGGGTCTCCAGAAGACCTGCACCAAAAAAATTGCCAACATAAAACTAATAATATATTTTGAGATTTTTTCAAATATTTGTTCAATTTTTTAATCTATTAAGTCAAATTTTAAAAATCAATTAGAATAATTTGTCATTGATTTTTTATGGATAGCAATTTTTGTAAATAACAATAGTTTTGTTTTTCATCATATAATTTATTTCTAATAATTATAGCATTTTATTTTCATGAAACTTATGATAACAGTTAATTATACTCTATAAAACTGTACACGAATATACTTAATTTCACAAAATCTCTCTGTATACAACATTCTTTGTACGTTTTTCTTTGTACGTTTGAAGAATGATGAGATCCTCAGGTGAATTTATTCTTGAACACACATCAAACTGACCATGAGAAAAGCAGTCATTTTTGTATATCTAAGCCAGCTAATTTTAAACTCTGCCTTTGTGCTTTACTGATAGTCATCGCAAAGCAACATCTAATTTGAAACTGCAAACGCTTAAATTTAAATTCATTATCTAATTGAATCATAGGGATTCTTGGAATGAATGTATTTTCACCCTCATCCTTTCCTGTAAAAATTGTTGCTTTGATAATGTTTGTCAGCATAACCTTTACTTGTAGTCTAGTGCCCTTACAAAATTTTCGAAGGTTTAAATTACGCAACAACATTATAAGTCTACCAATTTTCGGATAAAAAATATGAGGTGGTATTCCTGCTGAATGAAGTATGAGTAGAAACTCCACAGGAAAATGAGCAGTGTCTTCTATTTCAATAATTGTATCCTTAGATTCATACTTCATCTCTTCAGGTATTAGATTTTCTTGCAGAAAGGTGTTAATCCTAACAGATGATTCATCTGTTGAAGTCAGAATTGCTCTTTCTTTCAACCGCAACAAACTGTCGATAGTGTCATGTTATCAAATCGCCTCAAAATTACAAAAATTTTCCGCAATGGAAACGTTTACCATGTCAACAGATAACCACTACGATTTAATGGGGGAGGAGGACGTACAAAAATACGAAAATCCGTTGGGATATGATTTGCGCAATATTCCGTTCTTAGTGAGCGTTTACATCATAAAATGAGTAACTATGCAACATTCCGGGGTCCATCGGGTGTATAGTTTTGGAGATCTCGTGATGAGTCAGTGGTATTTCGCTTATATATATATGATATAATAGTAGTATTTGATTGTTGTAAAACCGGCATATATTAGTTACTAGCCACCTTTGGCGACCAGTCGGTCCGCCAATATTAATGCCGACTAAAGGGTTAAATCATTTTTTATATAACTTGGTCTCATAATAAGTTTTTCAGCAAAATATTTTAAAGTTTTAAATAAATTTAAGTTAAGTTTAAATATTTTAAGTTCAAATAGCTGACTTACTTTTACCAGTATAGCTTTAATATTACGTTACTTCGTTGAAAGAAGATGCTTTTTTATTTCGCATGATTTATTGAAATGCGGAGATAAATTACAATCAGGAAGGCGAATTCTTTGATTTGCACAAAACATCTTCTTCACATAAGTAAAAGTAACAATTCAAAACATGTCTTATTGTTTTAAAAAATTTTAGAAAAAGAATGCAAAAATATTTTACTATTACTGATTATCAATTGCTTTTTTTTCGTCGTTTCTTTGAAATGACGTCATTTTCAAAGATTTCTTGCTTTTAAATAATTAATCTCGCTCTCAGAAGATTATCGTTTGGTGTTTTTCTAAAAATTCTTTTTCAGTTTCATTTGTCGCACTTTTGTAATACATATTTACTTTGTATTTTTATTTACTTTAATTCTTTAATGGAATTGTTAATTTTGATATAGCAAACGATCAAGAAAAATTTTATCTTGCATTTACGGTTTAAAAAATATCACATTTCCTATTTGTTTCATTTCATATAATCACGTGATGAAAAATTTTTTTTCTGTTTTATTTTTGGTAGTAATTAACTTTTTTTTAATTCAGAACTTCTGAAAATGTGAATGGCAACATTTTATTATAAGCTGATTTTTTTTTTTTTTTTTTTTGAGATCCACGAGAAGATAAAATTTTATTTTTATTTACTTTTTTTTGCTAAATAAATTGTTGAAAAAAATGATTAAATTAAATGTTTAAAAATTCATTAAAAATAGAGTTTTAATTCGTCGGTCAAAACATCAGTATCATTGAAAAGCTAAATTTTTGAGCTTTAACGTGATGTAAAAATGAATTTTGTGCTGTAATATGTTCGGAAGTTATAGCGAAAAAACGTCATAATTTGGCTTATTTTTTAATTAATTCAAATTTAAATTAAAAATTCAAAAAAAGGGCTCCGAGGTGCACATTACCGGTACTCAAGGTATACATATACCAAATTTGGTAGCTGTAGGTCGAATGGTCTGGCCTGTACATCGCCAACACACACACATCGTGCTTTATTATAAGTAAAGATTTGTAGCATAAGGAAATAATATAAGTCTCTTCCTAACAACTTATTTGTTCCAAACTTGGATAATATTAATTGAAAATGAACAGAATTAGAAATTCTTGCCATAATAGGCAATAAATAGTTAGAAAAATTTTACTGCAACTATCCAGGCCCAAAACTTGTCATTCATACTGATCATGTGGCTCTCGTTTAGCTCTAAGATAATAAGAAATTCATTTGCTGGTTCATAAAGTTTGTTTGATCAAGAAATAAAATACTAAAATGACTCCAATAATATTGAAGCAGATATATCAACTAGATATCTAGTTTTCCAACATTTTCAACCTGCAAATTATTTATTTTCTAACAATAAGAACCAAAGTATCATGAAGTCAAAAATATCACAATCATGAAAAAAGACAAATAGACTGCTGAACTAACATTTAAATTGATTACTAAAATATTAAATTCAGTCTTAAACATAGACTAAGGGATTTGATGCAAGAGATGTATACTAACCATTTAATTATTCATATACGTACGAACTCCGAGACTGATCGATAATCAGACAATTGAAGTATATGATCCAAATGTATTTCCAATCGTTGGTTATATGGATGAAGTTTAGCATTATTAGTTTTTTAAACTAATACTACTAAATTTCAAAAAATTTAGCCCCGTAAGTTTTGGAGTGATTGTTTTAGGAGTTTACAGATGTACAGACAGATAATTTTATCATTCTGCCCAAAGTTTCATGGGCTTTTATTGTCTAGGTATTAAAACATGTTTCATTCACGCCTTGCGTCTTTGAATCATAATAATTATACACAGAGAAATAAATATAATTCCGGATTTATTATCATGTGAGAATATGATATTGTTTTGGTGTCTCCGAAATAACGCAGTAAAAAAATATTCATTTTTTCATTTGTAGACAGCGAGTCAGCTGATCCATGACATTTGGGATTTGTTTTGCCAGTTTTGTTTGAAATATTTAATTAAAGCTATTATCAATTACTTTTTGTTTATCGTTTCTATGAAATGACGTCATCTTCCAGTTTGTTTACCATTCCTTAATTTTAAATAATTAATCATGCGCTCAGAAAATTAATGTTTGACTTTTTTTTAATTCTCTTTCAGCTTTAACTATCGCAATTTTGTAAAACCTGACTTATATTTATTCTTTAACGATATTATAAGCGCATTCTTACTAATTGTATTTCTCAAAATACCGTAAATATTATAGTATAATTTTAATATCAATCTGCATTACGTTCGTTTGATTTTACCACATATACAATAGTTCCAGTAATAGTGACCTTTTCGTCGAAATTACTGTTTTTTTTTTTTAATCTTAAAATCGGCCGAGCTCCTAAACTTTGTTTGCCGCTGGAAAAAGGGAAAATTTTAAAAAATTATCATTAGAGAGAGAGAGAGAGAGAGAAGTCTCGTAATTTTTTCAAGCCGGTTTAAATTGGCTAATAAATTAAATAAGGCAAATAATCACTAAAAATGATAATGTTCTCACACGATAACTTGGAATTTGCGACTGTAGATTTCATTATTTATTTATTACATATATTTTCATTTACGAAGTACTCAGAGAACGACTGTAGTCGTCAAAATATTTACCCTCAGGATATTGATCAATTTCCATGTTTAAATTCTCCCATATATATATATATATATAT
>JAOUZG010010699.1:2817942-2848749 GCA_026289955.1 Argiope argentata
ACACAGATATATATATATATATATATATATATATATATATCTGTGTGTGTGTGTGCGTGTGTGTGCGTACGTGCGTGCGTGTGTGTCTACAGTGTGTGTGTACTTCGTAAACGAAAATGTGTGTACTTTTAGTCAGAGGAATGCTAAATCTCAGTGAGTGTTTCTATGTACAGCAAAATGAATGTTGTCATTTTTTTAATAATATGATTAACGAAATATATTTCAAAATTATTTCAATCATTTTTTAACAGAAAAACTTCAAATGTCGTCTTAGTAATAGTTAAAATTATTTTCTTTTAAGGCGTGTACACTATAACGATTTACCTACAATTTCTAAAAATTTTGATTAAGATTGGAATGACAATGAAACCAGTTATACTGGATATCACCGAAAACTTCAAATACCTTTTGTCTTACCTTCAAGTACGAGCACAATCATCACAAAGTCCTCACAAGTAATACAGCTACATAAGAATAGCGTAACAGATTACCAGTCACAGTAAATTTTATGCAGTACATCTCTGATAGAATTATGTTAACATGTGATAAGCATGGAAACAAAATGTAAAACTCATTTCAAAAAGGAAAAATGGAATACAGAATTATTTTTTTGAATATCTATTATTTTGCCTTTAATTTATATCTTTCAAAAAAATATTATTTTTACAGAAGGATACATTTAATTCATAGAAATGAAAAATTGGAATAAATAAATTTAAAATTTATAAACGCTGAATATCTAATGATAAATTGAAATTTTAAGATAAAAAAATTGACAAAGTTACATATTTCGTTACTTGCCTTTATTAATAATGCATGACCCTTAAAATACTGCATTACTGAAACTTCTTAAATATACTTAAAATAATATTATAGTATTAATATTTATATTACTATTAATACACTTTTACTATTATAAATACTATCAATATTCAACTCAAGTGGTCCTTTCTAAATAATTTTTGAAAAATAATTTCCCGCATTTCAATGACATGCGAAAATTAAAACGCTGATATCAGAATATCTAAAAAGATTTACTTTCAAAAATAGTTTTTCATTATTATTTTTGTTGTAATGCAAGAAATAATCTTCCTTCTCATATAAATGGTACTTTTTGCATTATTCAACCAAGAACAAGATTTCCATGACTTAAATATTCCACCATAGCACAGAACATTATATTAACTCACTGCAAAATTAATATAATAATTATTATTATAATACATTGAAGTCTAATTGTTAGACTTAACTATATATACACATATATTTAATTATTTCATGCTTGAATTTCAAAGGACACACGATCACATATTTCTTTAATTGCGATATGTATGGGTTATATTTTTGAAGTCAATTCTCTATTCCAGAAAATTTTTATTTCATTATACTTGGTATTTTTAGTCATGGGAAAAAATGCAAATCAAATTAGAAAAACATGCATAGATAAAATGGTTGTCATTTTTTTTCTTTCACATTCTACAACATTACGGTCAAGATTATACATACATGGTTTAAATTTCCATTGCATATATCGGAGGTCCATTAAAAAAGAAAAATAGAGAGGAAGAACTCAAAAAATAGTTAAAACAAAAATAAATAAATAAATAACAGGCACATTGTAAAATTAGCAAGAAATTTATTCTCTAATTGCAAAACTGTAGCGACTTTTTTGCATAACTCAGAAGTTTTAAATAAGCGTGATGTAAATTTTATTTTTGATAAAAACAAATCTTTATATTCTAATGTCCTAAAATTTTAAATTACTTATTATTTACGTTTTTAACTATGTACATTTTCAGAAATTCACAAAATATTAATGAAGCATTGAACAATTAAATTCATTGTTATTTTTGTTAAATTAATAAAATATGGCAATTTGATCTTCGAAACCAAATTTTAAAGCACATTCAGCGATTTTCGCACTGATTTAGTTATGTCCAACAAAGTACATTAAGCTAATTCATTATCCTGATTTTCTAGAAAATTTAAATTAACAAATGTAAGAATAATTTGCCGGAGACTTTCAAATGAAAGGAAATGTTATTGAAGGTATTTTATAGTAAGCACACTGTATAAATTTAGAATTATACTTATTGTTGAACATAAGGTATTATAATATCAAGCACTCAAATTTTTCCTAAATAGGTTCATTCAAATAAAAGTGAGTAAAAGTGAGAGCAAGAGAGAGAGATTAATAAATCTTCAAAAGACTAATCACCAAAAAAAAAGAAGAAAGAAAGTAAGCGAAAAATGCCTAAAAACTATCTGCACACCTTCATTTGAACTAATCAGACGATATAATCTTAAAAGCACTTCTTAATTCTTTAACAATAATGCCACTATCTCGAAAAAGCTTTAATCTT
Source organism: Argiope argentata (assembly GCA_026289955.1). Classification (NCBI taxonomy): domain Eukaryota; kingdom Metazoa; phylum Arthropoda; class Arachnida; order Araneae; family Araneidae; genus Argiope; species Argiope argentata. The sequence goes on from JAOUZG010010699.1 coordinate 2,820,306, forward strand.
CACTTTGTTACATAATGGACAGTTTCAACACTTGTTTTATGATGTCAGGGGTTACAGCATAGAGATATAGCACCATTTCACACTTATGTCCTGCTATCAGCGAATAGTAAACCCATCCCTGCAAACAGTTACGAAGCTAGTTATAAAACTCAGTCGTTACATCAACCATTTTAATTTTTCTTTCTTTCAAAAACCACTCCAACCCTTCTAACCCACAAAGTTCGCTATTATTAGGCCATCAGTTCCTTCAGTATGTGTGGCCGAGCTTCTTTAACTTATCACTCTGTTGTTAATTCCTAATGTCCTGGTCTTTGATAGAGCCTATCGGTCTAATTTGAATGACTTGCCCTCTCTTGATGATAAAAGTTGGCGCTAGTAGTTTGGCGCGAAAATGAGCCGCCAAGCCCAAGAATTTTAAAAGGAGACATAATTTTTCGCTGCGACTAAATAAATAAAAGGCTGTTTTTTTTCTTCTTTGTGCATAATAGGGTCTGACCTCCGGGTGCCGTTGGCGGGGAAAGTGAATGGTGAGCTGCTGTTAATTTGGCGGGGCATTCTGCCATTGGCCAGATCAGTTCAGACTTCGCACCGCCCTAACAGTCTACGCTAAGTGCTTTTTCGTGTAGTCACGATTTTTATGATCTCGCAAGTCCCACACCAATTATAGAACTGAGATCTCCGCTGAAAGTTTTTTTTCTTTGCGAGACATTTTTTAAAAGTGCTTTTCTTTTCTTTTTTTGAAGCGGTATTTTTCAGAGAGTATAAGCCAATTGGTGGGTCGTCTTCTCCAACAAGTGGTATGCTGATGGATTTATTTTTGTTAGGCAGACCAGTTTTTTTGACCGTGTCAAGGTTCTTTTCGCAATATAAATAGGAGTATTTGAATGTGGATTAAAGCATATATAAATCAAACTGTGAGGAGGTTAGAAATGTTTCTAAAGTCATCTGAATAAATGAAACGATGATACTACATCTTAGAAAAGTGTATATAGCACTATTACTATTCTTGCGGAATAATACAATAAAAGAGATTATGAAAATGTATAAATTTGTATGAGAATTCTTATTTCAGCAGTTATGCTATCTAAAGTGTCACTGTGATTTGATTGCGATAAATCATAGAAACTGTCTCCAGATATTCCATTTCTTTTAACTGCATTTGGCGACTAGATTGTTCGTCCAGATTATTGACTTTTTAGGCTCTTTGAAAAATAATAGGATTTTTTTTTTGATTTTTCATTGTTATTCAATAAAACTGAAAAGCATGAATTTATTTCAACCAGTTCTATTCTACAATTTATCAAGTGCAATGTGCAATCAAGTGCAAGTTAAAAAATGAGAAAAATCCAAATTTGAAATTAATATTTTTTTAAAAAAAATCCTAGTTATAACATTATAAAGCGTGCATAATGAATGCTTTGATGGCTCAATTTTAATTTCTTCATAACACTAAAAATTAATATTACATCAAATTAAATTTAAAATATCAATCAAATTAAATTTTTTTTAGAACTGAAACTGAAAAAACTGAATGGAAATAAAATTTATTTAATTAAAAAACATCATTTTTCAGCTTTCTGATAATTCAGAAATTCCTTTTCTGAGATTATAGTTTTGAATGTTATAAGCATTTCTGCTGGTAAGTCATAGCGATTAACCTCTCGGGCAACGGTTAAACCTATTATTATGTTTATTTAAAATTTCAGTTTAACGTTTATTTTTATCATCTATATTCTCAAAAAATAATCTAGGTTCTCGTTCGTCTTCCCTCTAACTTTATTTTTGGAGTTGTTTGGGGGTTTTTAAGTTTCTCAAGGAATCAAAAAGCTGGCTGTACAAATTCTTTCTAAAATTATATGAAATTGAAATTCTTTTCGCACTCACTTTTTCATCTTACCTGCTTATTAACTCGATTCGTCATCCTGTTTTATTTATGAAACCTTGATGAAAACTAAAATTAATTGGGCTACATCCATAAAATGCTAAAAAAATATAAAAAAGTAAAAAAAAAAGAAGTTTAACTGCTTTTTTAAATAAACTTTTACAAAAAGAGAGAAAAAAATAAAAAAGAAGAAGAAAGACTCGATTATTATTTATGGGGTGAGGGGAAAAAACACATCGGCATGTATAATGTATTGTCTGACCACGTCTGTCAACTTTTCTGTGATCCTTCAAGAGCAGATCATTCAAATCATTTTTACAATTTCTTGCAAGCAGTAAAATTTTCTGTGCTTAAATTTGTTACAATCCCACCTCGTATCATTCTCACCATCCTATTTAGGAAAATATATTAATATCAACGAAATAGGGGCGTTATTTATTGAATAATAAAGTCTACAAAATAAAAATGTTATTCTATAAGTAAAGTGAACTAGTTCTTAAGTTTTATAAAAAAAATAGATATTTTGTCCAAATTTTCAAGTTTTTTTAATGTAAAAAAAAGTGCATTTTCTATTTAAAAAAGTTTAACAAATCATCACAAAGATGTTCAAACATCTTTAAAAATGTCTGCTCTTTTATCAAAATTAAGATAAAAAAAATTGTCATAATATGTTCAAAGTTGCATTGTGCATTTATTCACCTTATTTTATTTGGTATATTGTTTTAAATATTTTGAAATTTTAAATATTAAAATAGTAATTTACTTTGAATTCCAAATTTTAAAATTTAACATGTTTTATTTTGAAAATATTTTTTATTTTGTGTTCCAAATTTCAAAATTCAAGATATTTTATTGTGAAAATGGACAATTCTCTACTATTCATGTTTATTTTCTATATAAAATTTAATTTTTAATGTATTTTTTAATTTATTGGTATCCTATTGTAAATTTTTCTTTGCTTTAACTTTATTAGGAAGGGGTGAAAATCTCAAACTGGATACACATCAAAGTAAATCTAAAACTCTTCACAATTATTCTCTTAATATAATCTTCCATAACCAAGCTACGAACAGATCTGTTAAGTTATGATCTAAATAATAACAAGGATAAAAATTCACGCCTAAAATTTGTTTGAAATAAATGGCAACAATGCAATCTTAATGACATTTGGTAACATTTTACGTATTTGTATCTACTTAAAAATAGTGCTGTTACTGAATGTGTCATTAACTATGAAAAATTAAAAATTGGGGAAAATGTGCATGCTTTATTTTTTAAAAAAGATTTTCTCTAAAATAATTAATGTAAGTAACTTAAAATTAAATATTTTAAATGATGGGAAAGAGATTAATGAAGATTTCCAAACTAAACTTAATTTAGGCCAGTTACCAACACCATAGTATTGGAAATGTTAATTGATTTAATAAAGAAAAGTAATAATCCTTATTCATCTGTAATTTTAAATCCTATGAAGGTAATAAAATTCGATTATATATAAACTTCTAAAAATTAAATGTTCTATGCAATCAGATTCTAATAATTATCTATAATGGATAGTCTTTTAGATAAATTATCCAAAGCAAAATTTTTACCTTTTTCATATCTGGCTTTAGGTTATTTGTATATACCTTTCATCCAAACGATCGAAAAAGACTAACTTTCTGCACAAATTTAGCTTGCTTGAATAGAAAAGATTACTCTTTGGTATTTAAATATTTCTTGCCATTCTTCTTCTTAGACTAAACTGAGTAAGGTAAAATTATTCCCAATAATGCTAACATAGAAAATTATCAAAAAATTTAACTCTTTCTCTCCATTATTGCTGTAAAAGGACAAAAAATTTTGGATTCTGTAAATGTTTATAAAAAATTTGTTATAGAATATACTGAAATATTTAAAATATATCAAAACAGAATATATTTCTTAATACACTAAACAAAATATATTTTAAATAAATTATTGAAAAAATTGTAAATTTAGATGGGCAGATAAAAATGAGACAAAAGGCTTTTTTAAAAAATTAAGGAAATACTTATAACAAAATCTGTTTTAAATTTGCATAATCTTGATATAACGCCCATATTACATGAGAAGAAAGAAAAATTTTCATAAAATTGCTGTCTCCTTCCTCTTCAGACTTAAATTATTAAATTTAGCTTATGAAAAATTCTTGTAATCCTCTTATTAAAAAAGATTATTAAGTTAGTTATTCCTCAATAGTATTGGCCTAATATTATGTCTGACTTTTCTGAATTCTTTAAGCATTATATTGTGTGGCAACTTAATAAGAAAGAAAAAAAAACGTAAGAAAGATTTACTTTTGCAACAGGTACCTCTAACTTTTTGAATCCTTCTCTGTTGACATTGTTGGAAATTTTAATTACTGCAATTTAACAACAACAAAATCTGTATATTGTAATCCGCCATGCAACAAGACATTTTTGGACTTTTCAATAAACAAAACAGAAATTCTGAAACTTAAATTACTATTTTAAAACAAGTTTCCGATATTCAAGTCCCTGCAAAATTTTTAACTATCAAAAAGGCTGATTTATTTTTATTCATCTAGAAAAATTTTAAAAAAAAGAAAAACTGCAGTTTTAACCTCAGCTTAACATCCTCAAACTAATAGTAAAGTTGAACTGTTAATCATATGTCAGTAACAAAATATAAATGTAAAAAAAATCTACTGAAATTTTATGGACAAAATTACTAAATTGTAAAATTACTAATATAATTTGACCCTTCATTCAATAACTAAACATAAAACACCGTTACATTACCTTATGATTATCTTATCGGTTAAAACAACTATTATAACATATCGATCAAAAGCACTACATTAACTGTTGGCAAACCAAGTAACTTGGCTTTACAAAACATAAAGATTTTCCAAATAAAAATAAAATAATGCATTGAGAAAATGTTTAATTAAGGTAGTCTTATTGTTTATGAGGAATTTAATTATCTTAATACATAAAAATTAAATTTTCCTTTTTCTGATCCACATGAAATAATAAATATATGTTGTGAAGTAACTAATAAAATTAATGAATCAAATTCTTTGCCAAAGCAACTCTCCCAAATGCGCATGTTTCTAAATTAAAATACACTTTCATTTTCCAGAAAATCTCAAATTTAGTCATGATAAGCTATGAAATCTGTGAAAATAAATTTTAAAATAAAATATTATTTATTCTTCCTCTTTTTTTTTTCAAGAATCAACTGAATGAAAATAATTTCTTCATAGTGAACCGATTCTTCCGGTTTCTTAAACAAAGAAAAACAAACTAATGATCCGTGTCTAATTATAATTTACATATTTCCAACAGCAGTTTACATATTTCCATTTCTGCAGTATATTATTAAATATAATTTGCATCATGCATTTCCTCCGTTTGGAATAATATATGGAACAAACCGCAGCGCCTATATCTTTTTTTCTTCGTAATTGTGGATGATTCCAGTCCTTCGAAAGGTTTAGAAGAATAATGATAATTTTGTCATGGTGTTAGATCAATAGATGTCAATGATGCCATTTGTATCGAGAAATATATTAACCTTTTCAAAAAATTATCGTTTTTGTTTACTCTGTTTGATTAAAATTATTTTATTGTAGCATACTTTATTTCTTATTTAATTTGCTTTTTAACTATCAAAAATTAAGTTTTAAAAAAACTGAAATTTTTTTTTATGACTGAACTATAAAAATTTCCAATTTTTTTTTTCTTTCTCAAACTAAAAACTGTTAGAAAAAAATGGCCTCATTTGGCATTCTATTGAAAACTATATCATCTATTAAAATAATATTTAATTTAAACATATAATTATAATTATTTTTAAATAAAAATACTTCATTGAGATTTCTTTTAATTGCTTTTTTTTTGTTATTCTTTTACATTTGTGTGTTTATCATTTTAAATTATTTTTTTTATATTTTTGCATATGGAATAATCTTTTTAAACCATTGCGGTTAATAAATTAAGCTTTAAAATTATTTAAACATATTTATTGTTTCTCCATAATTGTAGAATCATATGATAACCGGGGCCAAAATATCATATGAAGCTTGCAGAGGAGGAGGGGACTGTAATAATTTCTAATAGGCTTCACTCTTAAAACAATTTCTTATTCTCCCAAACTTAAATGCCGAACTGTGTTAATTATAATTTTGATTTCGGACTATTAATTTTCCAAAGGAACTTTGAAAAAAAAACATTGAGATTTGCAAATTCTTAAAAATTCCAAAAACAGTATAAGATCGCTATTCTTTCTTACTCTCGCTCTTTCATCCTTTCCGCTTGCGTATTTAATTGGTCGTTCTATAAACACATATAGAACGATGAATGTGTATATATGCTCTCTCTCTCCCTCCCTCCCTCTCCCTCTCTCTCTCACACACACATACACACACACGCACACGCACGCACGCATGCATCTATATTTATTTTATAGGTAATACATTATATATAGACATATCTATATATATTCAAAAGTGATTACATAGTAACCGCCTTTGGTTGGTCAGGTTTTTCATTTAGATTTATGCTATTTTAGACTATTAAATATTAATATTAAATATGCATTTTAAAAGAAATTTCCCCTTGCTATTTGATAAGACAGGGAAAAGCTAATTGCTTAGCTCAAAAACAAATTTTAAAGTGCATATTTTTCGAAATATAAATGGAAGTGAAAATCAAATTTCATAATTCATATCAAAAGGAAACATCATAATTTTAGCGTTGGCAAAAGCACGCTATGTTATGATTTAATTGCCATATTTGAATTTCATGACATTAAGAATTCTTTTTCACAAATTGTGAAATACGTTTAAAAACTCATTACAAATAAATTAAATGATTTATAGGAATAAAATGGATATCATTAAAAAATTAACGTTTAGACTAAGAACACACACACACAGACTTTAAATAACGAATAAATAATTTTTTTAGTAAAAGTTCTGGAAGACATAACCATAAATTCCCAAAGATAAATTAAAGCTATTTGTATTTGGCAATATATGTGAGGTTAATTTCGCGTTCGATTAAAATAAGCTTAATTCTTTCCTCTGAGTGAACAGAACTTTTGGTGAATCCTACCCAAAACATTTCTAATATACTTTGTAGTTTCATTAATTATGTTGTATTGAATTATAAAAATAATCATGAAGTAGTCTGAGAGGATCTTTTTTTACCTCTGATGTTTTAATTACATATTTCCATTCAACAATATGTAATAAGAGTGATTTATCTCCCATGCACCTTAGCGTTTTATATATATAAATACCAAGAAAGAGAAATTATAAACTGAACTAGCTTGCGGTAAATTTTAAAGAGGCGGTTCAATTATTGATCTCTAAAGTGTTTTTTGGTTTAGCAGAAAAATAAATAATTTCTTTCATGATTGAGAATTTAAACATTGGAATTAACGTATTCATTTTACATTTAAAACAAAATTTATTTTGATCTAAATAAATGAAACATTATAGCATAATTTTTATACAAAATGTTGAGAAAGTATTTTCTAAAAGGAATTGATATATGAAGCAATTTTTTAACGCATAGGTTTTCATAGTAATTGTTCGAGTAAATTATAATTTAGTTTTCAGTTTGGTTTAATTTGATTAGTTTTGCATTTTCAAGCTACATAAAATTTTTTGGAAGTAACCTTCTGATATTGAATCATTGTCCTTTTGCAGGAATCGTACATGATCTACTGCAATCGTCACCCAGTTACTTAGAGTGAAGCATGAGTAGCTAAGACGCACTCTTGACCCTAGATGGCGCTACTGAAAACAAGAGACACTCTCCCGGCTTAAAATTGCTGACTACGTTAGCGGGTTTGTCAATGACAAGTGCCCTAAGAAACAACAATAACACACCTTTACTCTCTTTTTTTTCTACTTATCTTTAATCGTATAAATAAAGAAATTTGAAGAATAAAAATCTTTTTTGAAATTTCAAAATGAAATTGCAATCAATTTTTGAATGTAATCTCAAAAAGATTTAAAAACGGAAGATTTTACGGAAAAAGATTTTTACGGAAATGATATTTCTGGATTTTTTTTAAATGCGTGAATTCTTCCCTTTTTAATCTTTAAAGAGGACTACCAACTTTGTATTCAACAAATAATTTGTTTCTTATCTTTCTTCTCCCCCTTCCCTTTTTGATAATATTTTAAACCTGAGCATAGTGTGTGTGTGTGTTTTAATATTTCATAATCTGTCAGCATTCAATTGGAGGCTGATATTTTCAATAGATGACATCTTCATGCTGGTATCTATAAATATGTTTGACAATGCCGATTACTTTCTTGTAGCCTTTCTCGGTGAATATTTTTTTTTTCTTTAAGCCCTTCATAAATATTCATATGACTTGGCAAAAGTAATTACAAATTGCATAATAATAAATATATCGTTTCAATCGAAATAGCCCACATGCAAAACATTATCTGCATTTTTGAACAAGATAATTTTTTTTTTACTACAAAACGAATGTATTTTGAGAGAAAAAAAAAGGTTAAGAATTTGTGTCCTACTTTTCAGAAAAAGCAATTATTTATCCAATCTTTTTAAAAAGACCTGAAGAAATATTTTGACTAACAGGAGTTATATTCATCTTTTTCTTCAAATTGCATTTTCTTTTTCATGATTTTCATTAACTTTAGATTCCATAAAATGTCACCGTTTTCATTATTTATATCCTTGCCACCAAATTAATTTATAGATTAATTATTTACAAGTGATTATAGTTCGTAGATTTATGACTTTTTAATGAATTTGAAAATCTCCACTGTCATTAAAATTTAAAAATTTGTATTACATAATCTGGATCAATATTTTAATTTTAATTAATTTATTAATAATTTATTTTTTAATATTACTTATTGAAATCAAATATGCTTAGCTATCAGCTTCATTTAGTTTCGATGGTAGTTCACAGCCATCATTACTAAATTGTTACATTCTGCTTTTATTTTTAGAGTAACATTTAAACTGCTTTTCTATTCTGTATATTTATAAGTATATTTCAAGAAGGTTTCCTTACTTATTTTCTTTTCAGGATATATACTTGAATAAAATACATTCATTTGACTATTCATTGACTGAAAACTACGATTTCTGTTCAAAAATATTTATTAAAAAGGGCAGAAAGGGAAATAAATATGTATTTGTTGGATTTCCTTTTCCTTTATAAATTCTTTAAACAAATGTCAAATGAATGTTTAATGTTATTTTTTAAAAAAACTTTTTGTTTAAAATTACTTTTAAATTAGATTTGTGAATTTTTTTATAAGCTAGATACTGAAAAAAAATTGTTAAAAGTAACCTGAAATAATGTTTTAATATTCCAATTTATCAAAATTTACCGAGAAAAATTGCTCAGATAAAGATTAAAATTAGAATCATACAAAAAATAAATAAAAATTTAAAATCATACAAAATTATACAAAAAATAAAATAATAAATAATAAAAATTAAGTTATCGAAATATGAGGGTGGAAAGGAATTTGGGAGTGCAGCAGAACATGCATTACCTTGACTCCTCTAAAGAGCTTTACGCAATTTCTAATTCAACAAGCATAAGAAATATATTTCTTGTGTTGTGTATTACTAATATTTAATTAGGGGATTCCTAAATGATCTCATATTATGCTGAATCTATTCCTGCATAACTGGTTATTTTAATACTGGAAATAAGATTTCTCTTGGCAAACTGGAAGACAAATTCCTTATAATCGAAATTAATGTTTTGAAATTCTTTTAACTCCTTTAACGAAAGCAATGAAATACCTTACGCCGTATTGAAGTGACCATAATAATGAGTTTATTGATATCACACAATATAGCATTAATTAGGAAATAAATATTTAACATGATTTGTATTGTAATATTTAAATGAAAAACTATTACAATGAAATGTATTTTTAAAAAATTAAAAAGCATGCAATTTTTCATATATTCTAAAGCTGAAATTTTTGCATAATATAGCAAACAAAATATTTTTTTCAGGTTGTTGCATTTTAGATTTATTAAATTTCAACACTATTCAAATAAACGCATAATGCTTTTTTAAAAAATCTAAATGTGACATTACAGATTATATTAAAAATCATCGGTACTAATGGTTGAAAATCATTTGTCAAACTCTTCTTTTAATCAATAGCAACTATCGAAAAACTTTCCATATACATTTTTCTCTTCTTAATTAAATGCTATTTCGCCTAACTTCCTTGTTTTTTTTCATGTCTAATCGTAAACAATTAATGAGAAAATAAAAAATAAAAAATTCAATCTATCAATGTTTTCACCCTCTTTATTATTTTTTTCATCCCAAAGTCGTCGTGAGAATCATTGTTATTAGCATTTTTTTTAAAAAAAGGACTTACTGAATATCTATTATTTAATTCTGCTAATGTTGAGTTTTTTTAAAAAAATAATTTAACTGGAGAAATTTTTTATAGCGCTTTATGGCAGCCGTTGTAATAGACAAGTACCTCTAACTTATTATTTGATATATTATCTAACAACTTACAAATATTTCATTTTTTAATTATTAATTTTTTGTAAATGAATTAAAATTATTCATTTATTTCTATTTTGTACCCAGTTCATGTTGCTGTCTAGATTCCATTATGCTCTCTCCAACAAACTAAAAATAGAAGTGCATGCGAAATCAGCTGGTTTTAGTGACGCCAAATGATATCATAGGGCCGGAAAAGGGTTAAGTACGATTACTATGGGAATCGTGTTGTTGGCAATGTTTCCTGATATATCGAAACGCTTCTTGATGAAATTCTGGAAAACACATTCTTAGATTATCAATCATCTTGAAGTGTTCTCACGCACTAAAGAAGAGCAATATATATGATTCTATGATTATTATTTTTTTAAGTTATGAAGATTTTTTTAAAACATTAAAATTCAAATCCTCGCTTTAATGAATACATATATCACTGAGATTCATATTCAAGGATAAAGAAAAGATAATGGTTTTGCTTCTATAACAGGATATATCAATCATTGGTGTTACTTTTATATATCTGTCCTTTTATTTAACAAGAGATTTCCCATCACTATAAAACAAATTAATTCTAAAGACCTATGTTTTTTGAAAAGCGTATAAAATTAACTTAACCACTTAACTATCTTTTTTTTCTATTAGATAATACCTTCCGGAATGTGCTATCATTCACACATTTCGATAACGGATTTCTGATTAGACAGAGGAGGCAGCTGTCTAAGATAAGTAGACAAAAAATAACTGCAAGTAAGTAAGCCGATTAAAAACTTAATTTTTCAAGCTGCCAAATGTAGAAACATAAAATGTAAACATAATAACATAGATTATATGGATTATAAAATATTATAATATTGAAATTTTATCAAATGCAATTGGCTAGGTTTCAATAAATTTCATTACGCCCACTTAATTATTATATTATAGGTGGAATTTCTGCGTTAATGGTATTCCATGCAAAAATAAATGCCGTACATTTTTTAAAACATAGTAATAATAAACTAAATGTATCAGTTTATTAAACAGCAGCCTCATAATGTGAACTGCCTAGGGTCGCAAAATGCTTAAATTCGCCATTGATGTTACTGACTGAATTAAGATAATACTTAAATATATCAATTAAGATAATATAGAAATGTTTGTGAATTGTATGAACTTTTTGTAACGAATTACGATGTTTCTGAATGATTTAATTTTAGCTTAACAGTTTAGAAATCTACAAACTGATGTCCATATAAATTGGATGACAATTTAAGTATTCAAAAATGATTTAAAATGTTTCAGTTTTAAATAACAGCCACTATTCTCAAAAAAGTTAATATACGACTTTCAATTAATTCTGTAAGTAAAAAAAAATCTTTTACTTACGAAAACAAAAATTTCATCCAAGGAATTTATAGGAATTTAAATTATGAACATTATCAAAAAAAGGTACCATACTCTGATATTTATTTTAGCTCAGTAGGTTATTATTATTATTATTTGCAACAAAAATTATTATATGGACTATGCCGTGGTAGACTAAATGTTAAAACTGTACAAAACAGAAGCATAGTATTACGCACTGTGGTAACTGATGCTGAATAATGTAAAGAGCAGAATGAAATTGTAGTAGAAGCTAAAAATTGCAATCATTGGTAAATCAAATTTGAACATCCTGAAAATGTACGATACACTGATATATTAATTTAATTTTCCACTCCGAAATGGGCGCAATTAATTTTGCTGTCGTCTGAATTTCAGTAAATAAATTTAAACTCAGCATTTTTGTGGAAGATAATTCATGTATTGAAGCTCTAAGGAGTGTTAAATCAAGGTCTGATTTTAATTATTAAATTAAAAATAACATTTGTTTGGCTTCTGGCTGGCTGGCGTTATATTGGTAAACTCATATGCTGGTAAGTTGAGATAATAATATAGCAGATTACTAAGCCAAAACTGCTACCAGTTTAGGGAAATAATGTGTTTCCTGTACTGGCTAAGAAGATATACAATAAAAAATTTAAATTAAAAGAAATATCTTAGGAGTTTAGAAAATTTTGATTGAATAATGACTTAGAATAAAGAAGGCAAATCAAATTATTCGTTAAATACAGGGATGTATTATTTGAATTCCAAAAAGCTTTTAAGGTACTTTTTATCTGAATGTAGCTCCTTTCTTTACCATCCGAATCATTTAAAATTGTTGAATAACCCCATATACTAAAAAAGAGGGCGTAGACCATTAGATCTTCGTATCCACATGGAAAAGTTTCACCTGAGTGATTGCTTAGATAATTTTTAAAAACAGAATTAAAAATTTACTTATTAATAAATATGTCACTTTCAAAATTGGGGAGCTACTCAAAATCGATCATTCCATATACTGTAGATTATCCTAATGAACCATGCACCCAGCTTTAAATTTCCATTTTTAATTATTCTATTTGCTTTAACTCATCCTAAGTTTTTTCAAGATTTTCTTTCCTTCTTTATCACTAAATTTCTGTAGTAGGTATCCATTTTGTTCTCTTTCTAAATTATTTTAAAGATTCAAAAAGGTTCTTACATTATTTTGCTTTATCTAATTTCTAATTCATATTATTTATTTGTTATATATTTTTTGCACTATATTATATACATAGGCTTTATTATGCTATGCAAATGAAGTTTACATACTTTCATTGTATTATTTTCTTAAACGCTTTTTTATGCATGGTACTTTCTTTCATTTATATTATGATCATGTATTTTTGTTCATGTCTACATTCCTTCTTCACTAAGTGTGTACTATAATTTTTATTCTTATTTCATTTTTTCTGTTATTTTCTACTCTCTAATTGGTGCCAGCCTTGCATCTTTTGAATAAAATCGGTGGGGTAAATAATAATAATAATAAAGTTGTTTGGGATAACAATGGAGGTAGCCTTCAACCAATAAACAATGAAGAATGTAAACTAGTGTACCTTATACTTCGTATAGTTAAAAAGGCATCGACTTCTCTATTATTAAAGAAACCTAACAATGATCGGAATGTTTTTTTTAAATTAATCATTATCCTGCAATCTTTTTGCTTTACCTTAAGCATACAAAAACGGAACATAATGTAGCATCATTTTAATTATATTTCATTGCCGTTTCTGAAATTTCTGCTTGTTCTATCTAGTCTCCTTTAAATACAGAAGGGATTTAATTAAGAAATTCTTACATACTCTGAGTTATTATGCAACAAAAATTCCCCAGGGCACACACATACACACACGCACTTTCTCAGTTTAAAGACACAACATAACAAAATGCATAAATATAAATAAAACAAAATATTAGAAGCAAAAATAAAAATAATAAAGTGAAAATAATAAGTAAATGAAGTAAAGACATTAATAAAACAGTAGAAATTAAAAGTACATATGTAACAGAAAATAATACATAATTTCTTGAAAAATAACAGTTTTAATGAAAAATTTAAAAAAATTAAATAATCAAAAATTAGTTAAATATTTTAAAATTCATATTTTTATCATTTAATTAAAAAAATTGAATAATAATTTCCTTGTTTTAATAATTTTTTAAATAAATAAAGGAATTAGGAGGGAAAAATAGATAAAGAACAAAAAAAGAGAGAGAGTAGATGCTATATAAGTTATCTAACATGCCAATAGATAAACAACCCACCAATAAAAAAAATTTAACTTTGAGCGAAATTGGAATAAAAAAATATAAACTTTCCACTTTAAGAATAAATAGCATGCGTCAAATTTCATTTGTCTGCCAAATCTCTTATCACTTATAATTTCTTTAAACAGATGAAGAGACTTCAAGGGGACGGATATTATTCAAAATTCAAAAGTTGTAATTTTGTTGCAGCATGGAGATTTTATTGAGGTGAAATGCTTTCAAAATTACAATACAAATACTATTATTGTTATTTTGTTTATTTTTGTGTTACACGTTTTGGCAATACATATACAATACATGCAATTTAGAACTGTACAGGAAAATAAAACATAAAGAGTCACAAGAGTAGTTTTAAACAATTTATATAAATTTCATGCATTTATTTATAACTGTGAATCTCAATCGTAAGTTTTAGAAATATTCGGGATTAAGAATTACATACAAATCTTTCCCGACGTAGGAATAACTATTTTATGACGCAAACAGTTAAGGTACCATGTAATAAACAAATTATACCAAAGAATAATTTCTTTCATTATAATGTTTTTTTTTTACTGTTTGCTTTTGTTTATATTGCAGAAAAAGCGATTTTCAGAGAAATATATGTTCAATTATCTCTAATGTAAAAGTCAATCAAACATATTTTACAATTTTATTCCCTTTTTTAAAAAATTTTCTTTAAGTATATCTTTGTAATTTCTTGTTAAAAATGTTAGCTTTCTATGAAAAAACAATATGGAAATTCACTGAATGTTTGGGCACAATAAATTGTGTTTCATGGTTGATCATGTTTTCATTAACATACAAAAAGAATATTCGGAATGAAAATACTCATATAAAAGCAAATAAACAGTTTCTGACTCCTATACAAATAAAAGTTTTTATGGCGATTTAGCTGAGATGAAATAAACAAAAAGTAGACTAAGATTTGTGATAATTTTAAAAACAAAGTACATATGCGCATATTTTTTCAGATACAATTTTAGAACAAATTTTAGAAAACATTTTATTTTTTAAACTTCTTTTAAAGCTATACTAAAGCTCAAAATATAATGCTATACGTTTTTGAATCTTATTAGAATGTAAGTTCGTACAGAAATGTTTATATAAATTGCTCTGTATATCTGACTTTAAAAATATACTATAATTCGGGTATATTTTTAAGAAAGAAAAAGAAAAATATACTATAATTCGGGCAAATACCTATAAAATTTATTTAATGAAAATGCTCATATTTTGTTGAATATTTACAGAATTCATTTGAAATTTCATTTTAACACTTCAAAAATAATTTTCATAGATTTAAGTGAAAATTATAGTTTATAAGAAAAAGACTTGCAAGAATTTTTTTAAATTTCTTTTTAATAAAATCTTTTATATTTTCAAGAATTTATGGACTATACTTATAAAAATGCACAAAAGTATTGATTACAATAAATAAAATTTTGTTGAAAAATTCAAATAACTATCCGCATTGTATGAAACGGTGTCAAACAAAATTATTTTCTTTTCATCATTTCGCATCGAAACGCCCTCGTGACCGAATTTTTTCTATAAACGTGAGTTCAACTTTATTTTTTAACATGATTGAAGTTTAATAACAGTTCATCAAGCGGTTTTTGAAAAAATCCGGGAAAATGCTCAAATCTGAAAGTTTTGATTATATAGGATATCCTTTTTAATCATGACCTAATACCAATTTTCTTTTATGCTTTTAGGTAGGTATATTTCCTGTTGCAATTTTTTTTAAATGACAAAGAATTAGATTATAGAGTGCTTGAAGAAATAAGTGTTCTTCTGAAAAGATTGATAAACTTTTATAAAATTTTATAAAAAAAACCTTTTATCCTTTCAGTAGTATTTAGTAAAATGCCTTTAAAACGCATATATTAAAAAATATTATAATCTTCTGCAACCAAACTGACCGATTTATTAAATTATGAATATCACTGTTGTAGTGCATTTTAATTTCCAGTTTGCGAAAGATCCACTATTCTGTCTTTCGGTTGATTCGCTTAGTATTTCTTTACATCGTTTAAAGTATTTTTCTAGTTGGAACTGAATGCCTACAGTTTATGGCTTATAAATTAATTAGATTAAAGAGGACACATTGCATGTTTATAAGGTTTTCTTTCATTTCAAGTCATTTGCAGTCCCTTGCCAATTGTGACTTCTATGCTAAGTGTAGATGCATTTGAATATTCTTTATAAATTTCGATAATTATAAAAAAAACACTACATAAAGAATTGCAAATAGTCATAAATTAGTTTGTAGGAAAGGAAATTAATTAAACTTTATATTTTTCAGACACTTGCCCTTAAAAAAACTGATCAAATAGAAAAAAATTGTCTTTACATTCATACACAAAATAATATTGCTTTGGATTATATTTCACGTATAAAGGATTAAGACAAATTTTATTGATAGGATTTTAACAATCACGTTGTCCATTGGCTTTCAATTGAACAATTCTAATAATTTTTTCTCAAAAATATGGAAATAGATTGAGAAAAAAATCATAGAAAGTCTGTAATAAAAAGTTAATCTACTATTAATGTTATAATAATAATCATTAAAAATTAAATTGTTTCAAAAATTTGATGAAAATTCTGATTTACTTGAAACTGACATTTGTAAACGCTTTCCATACCGAAGGAAAATTGGATGAAGGGGAAAAATTATGATGATTAATTAGGATTCGAAAATTATTGGCAAAGTTTTTTAATGCTATTGGGCAAATGAAATTGGGGTTCTATTTCTAGAAGTTTATCATACTATGATTCAAACTCGGATACACTGATATTATAATATTACTATTTTAATTATTGTTATTGTTATATTACTGTTTTAATTATTATTCGCTATTCTATTATTTCAAACTATTATACTAGTCTTTGGGTCGGGATAGCCTGGTTAGTACAACGTTGGATTCGTATTCCTTAGGTTACGAGTTCTAACATTGGCGGCCGAAGATTCTCCGAGTGTGAGGTGGCTGGTGCTCGTTAAATCGGTGGTGGTCACAAAGTCCTCCATGTTGAGAGTAACGCCACTGGGGGTACTGGGTAAGAGGTGATCGTTCTCTGTTCCTGTTCTAAATGAGTGAAATGCACGAATAAAGTCCACCCCATAAAAAGGGGATCTGTGACAAGTGAGAGCTAGAAGTCAGACTTTTGTCTTCCAGTAATCAAGGGTATATAACCTCAGAAGCTACTACACCCCTCTTTCCGTTAACGGACATGAGAACAGCAACATATTATTCTTTCACATTCTGGGGAAGTTGTAGTTTACTAATTACCTTTTTAGAATATTTCTGTCTTATCCTTATAATTATCAGATCTGATTTTAACATCTAAATTTTTGTAAAGAGAAAGGCTTTCTATATTTTAATGTATTGATAAAGGTATATTTCCTTAATTTTTTATATTAATATATTTTCATTTGACTTGAAGAGTTTAATATATTTCAAAATGCCTTATCACTATTATTATAAAATTTTAAGAATATTAATTTTCTCAATCTTTTATCAGACTGTACAACTCAAATAAATTCAAATTTTGTTAAAATGAATAGATTAATATATAAGGATGATTAAGGATAATTATGCTCTGAAAATTTTAAATTTGTGTACTGTCATAAAAACATATAGCTCTACATTTTTTTTTTGAAATCTAAGGCACAGAAAAGCAAAGAAACATTGAAAATTCTCTCTCTCTCTCTCTCTCTCTCTCTCTCTCTCTCTCTCTCTCTCTCTCTATATATATATATATATATATATATATATATATATATATATATATATATATATATATAATAAACTGCGTCTTGCTTTTTAAATCAACACTCCGTAATGAATTAAAGAGATTATTATTTTAGGACAACTTCGTAATCGTTATTCATCGACTATATGGAAAATACGATACACGTTTAGCGAGCAGTCCTCACTAAACAGACTTTTATCAGATGACTTAAATGAATATTTAACTTTCCCTTTTCGTTAAAATTTAGTTTTTTTTAAAAATTCTAATAAAAAAAACATACGTTTTATGTAAAAAGTTTAAATGCACTTTTACATACACTTTGTAGATAGCTGGTAACAAGATAGAATTTGTGACGAATTCAGTGTGAAATTATTGATGTCTTTTATAGTTATATTCACTCAACTAATGTTTGTTTAAAGCAACAAAATAAGAATTTGAATAATCATTGCATATATTTTAACAATTATGCCATTAAGAAAAATAATATCAGAATTCCCTTGGCAAATTTTTAATTTTTAATTTTCGTATTGGCGATGATTATCAATAATCTGTTTCTGATTTTGTTAAAATGTGATTTTTTTAAAGCGTAGACTCCATTGTTTCTACTTATTTCTACCTTAAAGCAAAGGCGAAGGAAAAAATCATATTCAAATTCTGTTTCCAACAGAATTTGATTATGAAACATATGTTCCTTTAGAAAATGCGTCATACATAAAACATTCTTCCATAATAAACATAAGAATTTCATCTTTTTCTGGGCAACCTTCCCCACGTAATTAAGAGAAATTATGAAAAACGTGACTTATCTTCTTAGAATATAATCCATTTATTTTATTTAAAATTAGAGAGTATTGATTAATTTCTAAAATCAATGGGAGAGGTTTTTTCGTCGATTTCCTCTTATAGCACTTTACTTTCTGTTCATCTTATAAGAAGTCTGTATCTCCTGAACAAATCAGAGAAATAAAAATAAAACCTCGAAGTTCATGACGTCGTTTGCAAGCGTTAGTGCCTTTATCCTTCAACCTCTGCTTGTAGTGAACTAATACACAACGTTTCTTCTTTTGTTGTGTAATGAAAATTATACATGAAGTTTGGGTTTCTTCTTTTTTGCTGATTGGAAAAAAAAAATACTTACGATATTTCACTTGTGTTAGTGTCAAAAAAATTGACTCAAATTTTGACAAATTTCCACGTTTCTGGTTTTCTTGGTACCGAAGAGCACGGTTTGGAATTATGTCAATCTGTCTTTGAACAAACTTGGCACGTAAAAATTCTAAATGTTTTGAACAAGACGGATGAAATTTTAAATATGGTCTTTACTCTAAATTTGTAAATGTCTATTTATTTTGACAGAAATTCATTTTGGGAAAATATGCATCCTGTTGTACGCATAAAGACAATAACTATAAAACTAAACGAGCAAGATAGATAAAATTTATTTTATAGTTTTAACAACCGAAAATAAGGATTTTTTATTTTATTCCATGTTTACATGTGCAGATAAATTTCATCCAAATTCGACGTTGTAGGTAAAAGAATAAAATAATTATTTACAAAAGAAATTCGACTGAAATTTGTAAATTTAATAGCTGGATAGCAAACCAAAACCTTCCAATCCCCACTTCCATTCAAATGTATTTTGAAATAAGTATTTATATGTAGATTTAATTTTAAAAAAAGCGTTTATCGAGCTCAAGAAGTATAGAACTTGAATATTTGGCAAAATTTCCAAGTTGAATCACGTTTAAAAGTTGAATTTTTATCGATGATTCCTATATCCTCATTTTATTTTGTTCGATGTCCCCCAAAAGGGAGGAATTACATACATACATTAGGAATGTATTTCTATGATACAACTTATTCCAATTATTGGAAAGATGAATTCTTAATATCTCCCAATTTAGAAATTTACATTCTTTGTGTGTACGGATAACCATCTGACTGACTAGGGAAGATATGGTATTAACATATTTTTGAATTTCAGTTCCTTTCCTAATTCAGAGCTGCTTTGGACTCGTGGCTAAGTACTGACTTCGTTATTAGAGATCAATCGGGTACCAATATTAAAACACCACATTTAAACTACACTTGTTCAATTTCGTGCATCTCATATTACTGCAGAAGAAGCTAAGTAAATTGCTATTGCTTCTTTGAATGGAGCAGTAATGATATTAAGACAATGTTGACGATTTCTCGGATGATAAAATTTTCTACGAACAGGAAGAGTTGTGCATGCAACGATAATAGACAGTAACTAAACAAGAACAATATCTGCGTTATTATTATGTTGGCGAAGTCCTTCAGAATTAGGTACGGGGGAAAAACCTATATGTTATAATTTATAGACTTCTTTCAATAGTCCTAATGCATGCAGAAACATATTTATGCTATTAACAGGTAATGTGTCAACTCACAGCTTCATGCATGTTGCCAACTTGACGATGTCTTTGTATCTAGAAAGAAATTTGAAATGGCATATTTGTAATTTAAATTAACCTAGAAGTTGCAGACAAGGAAATACATAATTTTTTCTCTGTTATTTTTATTTTATTTTATTTTTATTTCATGCTTGTTAGATTCTCCATTTAGCAAGGAATCAGTCCTTCAGAAAATGAAACTGACTGACTTCATCCATCTTCTACTCGTCACATCTAAACAAACCTCTTCTGTCGTGGGCAGATGTATGAGGGGGAAAGGACACCATGTCCTCCCCTATGTGATGACAGACAATCTATCATTTGACGGATAGAGGGAACCCAAGGAGGCGGAGGGCTGATCGGCCCCCTAACACCACGGATGGGTGTCATGGTGGCGCCAAAGCCACACCCGCTGCCACCCTTCCACAGACCCCGTTATCTTTCCTGGCAATCACTCGCTTGGGTGCTCATCGTGGCAATGCTAAATACTTGGGAATTTTTAAGAGAAACAACTACGACGGTTATTATAAAGAAACATTTCATTTTCAAATAACATTGTCAGGAATAGTTGAAAGTGTTTAGGAATTAAATCAAACGCAACAAATAGTTATAAAATACATGGAAACACAGGAAAAGAATTTTTATGATTTCTAGTTATCATTTGGGCTTCTTTAAATAGAAACATGAACTGATCTAAAAATACTTTTTTTGAAAAAAAACTGATAACATTTGTGAATTCACATCGGGTTGCTGAATACAAATGGTACAATTATTACATGAATACTGGATCGTATCGTCTAACTTTGCCTTTACATGAAATAAATTTAAGAAAAATTAAGCATTTTTACTGCCATTTAAGAAACTGTAATCTAAGAAAAACATATAAATATAGATTGTATTGCTATTTTTTCTCCCACGCACGAAACGTACAGCATGTGACGGCGAATTTTGTATAAATATTTATGATAGCTACTCAATAACCATAGAAATGTTAATTCTTCAAAGTTATATCGTATGAAGAATCATTAGAAAATAAAAATGAATACAAAGTTTGTGTGTAACAAAACATTAAGCAAGGAAACTTTATATAATTCGTGAGTGTTCAGGTAATTAATAATTTGCTGAACAAATGCCATGCGCATTATTTAAACATTGTTACATATCACCTTACTCTGTGTAATTAACAACAACTAAAATATGAATTATTTCTGAATATTTCACGGTTTAGTTTAATTTTACAAAGATTGTACATAGTGTGAATCTGTTTTTAAAAATATAAAACAAAATCACCCAATTTAATTGCAAGATGATGTATTTTGAAATTCCACTCCTTATTTGCAATGCTTTCGTCCCATCATGCATAAATAACATCAGAATATGCATTAAAAAATATCATTTTTAGAAGTTAGAATCTTTTATGAGATGCAATTTGTATGCCATGAAACTTGTGTTCTTCCTCGACATTTTTCAGCTCTTTTCAAAACAAATAAATGTCTTTTCAAATAAACCATTTCATATCAAGTTGCAATCGTTAAAGTATTAACTTTGTGACGTCATTCTGGAAATAACAGGGCTTGAAAATCCTGAACGGCTCGATGAGGCAATAGTTTTATCGGGGAAGGAGGGCGATGCAGAATGTCTCCCTCCCCGCACCGATAGATATCTCAATTACTTCTCTGCAACAGCACTTGGAGTCAGGAAGAAGACCTAACGAGAAAACAAGGCGAGATCTTCGGCCCATTTCCCAAGACCCCATCGGCGCCAGGGACCGCCACCTTCCGTAAATCACCCCGCAGGGCCCACACTGGTGGTCCCCGCCCCCTGACACCTTTGTTTACACTCCTCTTACCCCAGGGGTCAGGGGGTCACCCCCGCTTTTAAGCAGTCTGGCTCCACGGGAGATGCTATCGTCCCCGCTTCTGAGGCGATAACAGAGCTAGGAAGCCAATTAATGAATGGAGTGGTCAAGTTATCAGCTATTAAGACTCCCGTCGGGGTTGCAGCAGGTTAATTCGTGGGGTAATTTGCGGTCCTCTCAGCAATGCTTTTGCGTAAGAAGTTGCTTGGCAATAGCGGCCAATTTTATGGTGGAATGTTTACCTTAGTCGCGGCAATACGGTAATCGTTAAGGCAACTCAAAGAACTGGCAATTTCTTTTATATCCGACTTGTGAGTGATATCCTAAATGGTGTCCAATCAAACTGCTCTATGTGAAGAGTAACTTAATTATACAGATTCATATTTAGCAATTTACTTCAAATAAAGTAACTGCTCTTTCTGATTTATTTTTGCTTTATAAAAATTTACTTGCTGAATGTTGACATTTCTGACATGAAGGTAGGTTTTTAAAATATAAATACATTTTGCATTGTTAATAAAAAAAACATATCGGGCATATTATGACTGCATTCTTCCTAAATGCGTTTTTATAGCCCTTGACTACAACAGCGGCATAGCAACTTGGGACAGGGTATATAGATGACCAGGGCTCCAATCTTTGGAACCAACATGCTGATAAGACATTAGTGCGGTTATTACTTTTACTTTTCCAGAAAAATATCGCGAGAAGGGTTCAATAACAAATTAAAGGTATTTTTTTTTTCATTATTAATGCATTATTTCAATGAAAAAATATATCTAAATTAAAACATATTTTTTTCAAAACTGATTGTATGTAAAAATACAGACAACTTTTAAATATTTTAAATTTTCTGTAACTCATTTTTTTTTTGGTAAATTCATGTTTCTTTGTTTAGTAAAATAATTTAGTGGGTAAATTTGTATAGATATATGCAACTAAGCACCAAGATGAACAAACACTTCTGAATAACGAATGTATTGATTCAGTTTCCCTTTAATGAGCAATCTTAAAATATATTCAATTCGCAATTGCTTCATTTCTCTCTTTTAATATTCATGCTTGCTAAAAATGCGTTCACTATCATAATTTCTATGATATTACTTTTTTTTACTGGGATGCAGGTTTCAACTTTAAAAAAATATGTCTACAATGCTGTCATGCCATTAAAGTTTCTAAAAATCAAAAGTATTGAAAATATTCCAACATGAATTTAAAAAAAATCTACTCTTAAATTAACACTCTTCGTATATATATTTATATATATCTTGTTCAAGTTTCAATCGTTAATCAAATACTTTTTATTCATCCACTCAAGTTTAAATACATGTTTTATAAAACTTGTAGTGGATGACACTTGATATTAATACAGTTTTTTTAAATATTAATTCATTTATTGGATTTAGTTAATTTTTAATACTTTAAATTGTTTCAGCAATTTGTAACTAAAATTGAAATCAACAAACCGTATCTGAATTGGTAAAATGTAAGGATTTAAGTATTTTTCACTTTAAGAGAAAGAATGCGAGTTTAATTCTTGCGAAAATCAATATTTTTTTGATGAATTATTTATATTAATTGTAATTATTTAGTAAAAAGAAACTAAAAAAAATTTTCTTTGTTGATCTAAGTATAAACTGGCTATATTTTTTTTATTACTTGTTCATGATACCAAAACGTGCTGAAGTTTCTACAAACATTATTACTATTATTTATTTATTATCTTACTCGAAAATAAAAACATCTCTGATTAGAAAAAATTCCCATTATCAAAGCCTAATTAACAGGATAAATCATAAGTACAGGTATAAATATATTTCTAAAGTTTTCAATTAATAGAAATGAAATATGAAAAAGATAGAGAAGTAATTATTCAATATCAGGAAACTTAATTTCTCATAAGAGTATTATCAACTAATTAGAAACACAGATGTTTAAACAGGCTTTAATAAAAACTATTGATGATGATGATGTATCCGCTTTACAAAGGAAAGAGGGGTGCAGTAGCTTCAGAGGATCCTGACTCCTGAGCGCAAACGTCTGACTTATATTTCATATGAAAATGACACACTCTTGTACAGCACCTTTTTACAGGGAGACACATTCTCACATCTGAGAGATAGAACAATCAGGCCCTAATCGGAATTAGAACCTTGGGACGCCCAGCTCACCAGGAAGAAGTGCTACCTCTGTGCCAGGATGCTGGCAATAAAAACTATTAATTAAGTTCTAAAAAAGCAATGTATGTATTGTGAGTAGGTTCCATGAAAAGTTCTTTGTCATCCTCTTTTAAGTTTTTAAATATATTCAGAATCAATGAAGAAATACAAATGTTAAAACAATCGAAGTAGGATTTTTTCAATTTTTCTGAAAGTTTTCATTTTTTTTTTTTGAAATTTTTAATAAAAACATAATGGATGTTATGACTTTGTAGAGCATAGCTATTTTCTGTTGCACAACCATGTTTACATTTTCACTTACTTAAAATTTTATTCAAATTTTAAAATTATTTTAAATAATTTGAATATTCACTTAATTTTTTCGAGCATAGATATTTTGTTGCAAATTATGTAATTTAATAACTGTAAAACCTGACAACTACAATATCAGCGAAACAAAGTCTTTCTTTTTTGAAATTATTTTTATAAAGGAAATAAATTGAATAAAAATTATTATTATTTTTTTAAATTTATTAATTTGTATTTTAATTTATTAATTTATAATTTATAATTAATTTTTATTAATTATTAATTTTATTATGAAAATAAAAGGATAATAAATATGAAATTCATCGCCGGATTGTTGTGTTTATGAATTGTTGATGTTTACTGGGCTGTTGATGTGTATGTTGATTTTCAAAACATTTTAAATAAAAATAACGCATAATAGGCATAAATAACGTTTTGAATAGTTAAAAGAAAGGTAAGTAACAATATTATTACTTTCTCAGCAAACTGATGAATTGAAATCACACTACTGTTCAAGTGAATTTAGAATTAGATATCCAAACGTTTTCCAACTTTTCCAGTTTCCCGAAAACGCCAATTTAATTTCTAATTCACCTTATTCAAAAACAGTTTTGTAATTAATTCTTATGAGTAAACAAACAAAAAATTTATCTATTGTAAAAGGCAACGCATGCCTGCAGTAAAATGAAATCTTTAAATTGTAGTATGCCAATTATTGCAAAGGAAATTGCAGTACATAAAAAAATCACTCATTTACTTTAAGAGAATTTAAACTATAATATTTTCCGTGCAGAAAAAGTATTTTTACAAAAAAATAAATGAATTTCCCAGATTTCTTATTATGCTTACCATCGACAATATGACATAGTATAGTAGGGGATAAAGTAGATTAAAAAAAACTTTTTTTAAGTTATCTGCTCTAGTTATCTTCCACTTCAAGGGGGGGGATCACTTTCTAAACCACCGACAATACTATCCTGCTACCCCCCCCCCCAAAATGATGCTGGCTGTAAAAAAGAGCCAATAAAAACCGGCAACGTGGGAAAGAAAAGGAAATGCCGAATTTCAAATATTTTCCCTTAAGAAATATACCACCCATGAGCCAACACTCCATTTATTTATGGCTTCGACAGTTGTTTGACATCCCGTTCGCTTATGTCAATTTACAGTTGTAACCATAGACCCTTTTAAAATGTAAAGAGAAAAGAGGAAAATCCTTGGAAGAGAATTTGAGTCATTTGTTCGGGAGTCATTTTACGTGGTAAATTTTATGACCTTTTATGGACACCGGATGTCCACCCTAACCGCGGCAGTGACCACCCGTTTTCAACTGACAATACAGAGAGTAAACTTAGAGGGTGGTCATTCATTTATTGAGGAATGTCCTGCTTCACTTCGTTGAGAAACCTTACTGTTCGTTTTCCCATGCTCTGAAATTTTTCCGAGAAAAAGATTGATAAAATGGGGTAGGGGAGGAGGAGAGGACCGAGTTCATTTTTTTTAACACAAAATGTTTTTAAAAAAATATTTTATCACCAAAAAAATGGATTCTTAAAAATGATGTTATTTCTTATCTTCTTTTATGAGAATACGTGCACAGAAATTATATTAAAGTCCATTAAGGAAAATGCCCTATATTTTTATTATTATACTTTATTAAGGCTCACTAATTATTAAATCATTTATTAGTGTTAGGAATTTTGATAAATTTAGATGTCAAAGGTTGTTTTGGGGTATTAAATTACGTGCCTATCTACGATTAGGCAGACAAAACATCTGAAAAATGCAGCATGTTTGGTCATGATAGAATGTCATTTGGTGGTTAACTTGAGTAGTTAATTTCCATAAACTTTGCATCTAACTTTCGTAAAAAAGATGAAATATTCCTAAAAATATAAATATTTCTTTTTCTTTACTCTGTTAACAAATGAAATATTTAGTTACAACTATAATAAATAAATAATAATAAACAGATTCGTTTCCTTCGCACATAGGGAATATAAGTCATCACCTATAGCCACCGTAGTAAGATATTTAACATATCACATAGATGAAATGGGTTTTTTTTAGATTTTACCCGTCAGATGTGACTTAATGAGAATTTATACAAGAGAATTTTATGCATGCAAAAGGATTAATAAATCTACTGGAGTGCAATTGTCATTTCCCCCTCTTTCTCTGTACATACAAAACCGGTTAATGCAATCTTTTTAACCACATTTCTTTATAAATTGGAAACTCATAAAGTGTGGAAAAGGGAGTATTTATTTTATATAAAATCAAATCTAGTCATGATGTAAGTGCTAAATATTACTTACTTACATTATTATTTATTTATGAAATTTATATACATTTATATATACTAGCCTTTACCCTGCGACTTCGTCCGCGTGGAAATTTTGATGTGTATTTTTGAGAACTGGCTGTCTGATCGCAATGTGAAATGTCATCAAATCGTATCATTATGCTAAAAAAAAGTTTTTTGCCAAAATTTTTGCAAAATGACTGAATGCAGCGCGAAAGGCATCAATAGCGTTCCAAATCGTAAGGTTTCAATGAACGATTCAGCAAATTAACGGAAATATAGAAAAAAAAAGATCAATAAATGCAGAAACATGGAATGTATGCAAAAGAAATTTATTCGAACATAATGAAAGTAGGCGATAGGAATACGCACAGCATGAAAAAAATCAAGAGAATGAACAGGAAATATCTAATTGCAATAACATAAAATAACGGCAATGTAAACCTAAAGAAAGTACTACCAACCTCGCAAAATATCATATGGTTATATATAAAAGCTTAGCCTACACAACTAATATAAAAGCAGTTTATTTACAGTATGTACCTGAAATAAAACAAAATTGCAAACCAATTAATGTTTATTTATTTATTTAGAAGTTGAAATATTGAGAATATTTTACAGAATATGAATCTGTAAGAACAAATGAATTTAACATAGTTTGTTGAAATATTTATACCCTCCCTCCCCCAAAAATATGTATATTATTATTGAGAGCATTTATATACCCCTAAAATTAAAAACTGGATGTTTCATTTAATCTATGAAATGTTTGCTCAATAATTCCTTGAGATATTATAAATTATAAAAAATTTATATTATTTCAATTTCTGTAGTGAACATAAAACTTCAATGTCGGACTACTCTGCTTTCAGTTCTTAGTTTTATTTAAAAACATGCTTGGATTGAGTAAAGAGATCTTTATATTAATTGAAAATTCATCATTTCCACTTTAATTTAAAACTGAATTTTGCGTGCACTGATAGAAAATGAGAGAGAGATGCAGCGTTCAAAGATCAGTTCTGATTAAGGCCTACACCATAGTATGAATGAATTATATGACTAACTAAATTTGAATCTTAAAAATATTTTGCTGAAAAACTTATTATGAGGCCAAGTAATATGAAAAAAAATTGATTGAACTCTTTAGTCGGCATTAATACTGGCGAACTGACTGGCTGTCAAAAGCGACTAGTATATAAATAAAGCAGTTTATAGAAAAACGTGTTCGAATATTATACATCCGCAATTTCTTACATATTTTGGGACAACCTATAATTGGTTCAAAATGATAAAATATATCATAGTTTTCTGTATCCTTGTATACTTACTGTTTTTTTTATTCACTATTATTTATATTAATTTTAAGGGCTCGATTTATTACTTATGGACAATATTTTAATTTGGGAGACAAATATAAATAATTATATACACTGTTGATTTCAATTTATAAATTAGAAAAAAAAATCAAAGTTTGCAGAATGTTGCAGAATAAATGTGCGTAATACAGAATAAATTTGGAGGGTAAAAACATTTTATATATATATATATATATATATATATATATAAAATGTT
>JAOUZG010010699.1:2849149-2929826 GCA_026289955.1 Argiope argentata
ATATAATAAAAATGACCAACAAAATAAAATAAGAATAAATATGCAGTACATTAAGATTCCTTTTTGAATTTTTTTTAACTCTATGCATCTTAATATTGTATTAAATTATTGTATTTATAAAAATATTTAACGTAATGAAGTAAAAATAACGTAATGAAATAATTGATTTTAAAAACGTTCATTATTGTGTTAAAATTAACTGGTCGTATAAAACGATATTGTCAGGAAAAGCATAATAAATATACAACCTTTATTATTGTTGAAAGTAAGAATATTCAATAGCGAATTAGTTAATGTGATTAATCTATCTCGTCACAAACAGACTTTCAAATAGACAACTGCCTACGGCATCCGTAACTTTAGAAGAGGAGAAAGGTGACGTCTCAATTTTTTTTTCTTTCAATATTCCGTGGGTAATTTAATATTGCATTCTTATTTTACCTAGAAAAACTCTGGACACAAAAATTTTCTAACTAAAAGTAAGTACCATTTACATTTTAGGACATTATTCGAATAATATTTCTGACTGATTTGTTATCTTGTTTCAAAATTCGCAAATATTTTACTTTTTAATTTAAAGAATATCTCATTATGTTATTAAGTGGAAATTGGAAAGTGGGAAAATGCTTTCGTAATTTTCATTATTCTGTTTATTATTATCAATATTTTGGTTTCTGTACTTGAAATCCTGACACTAACTCATTTGAATGTGATTCGTTTAGTAATTCAGACGTTGAGAAATTTCACTATGATAAATTATATAATTGAGCTACAAAGACTACTTATGAAGAGATTAATTTAAAATCGATGCAAAAACATCTGATTTTAGAATTTAGGGATGAGAGTGTAGAGGATGGAGGAGGATTTGCATTATCCAAAAGGCTCCCTAACGGCTCCTTAATTTTAATGACATGATATTGTTTTTTTCCTCTATAAAATCTCAGTATTGGTGTGTTTAGCATAAGTTCTTGCTGATGCATCATTCTACTTTTCTATTTATGATAATTTGCACATCATTTCAATTTTAAATATCACATTGCTTGAAATCTAGATACAAAATAATGTTTTTTTATCCTTCTTTTTTCCTGCTATTAATTCAAATTTTAAGAAATTAATCAATTTTTTTTTTGAAATTGAAAAAAACAATCCTGCACATTTTTTTAGATAATTGTTTTAAATCCTTGAATATTTCTTTATTTTCCTAACAACTCAAGTAATTTCCTATTTAGATAAGAAAAAAAATATTTAAAATGAAATAATTATAAAAAAATCAATGTAGCCCAATTTCAAATGACTATGCGAAGTATCCAACGGATACGGACAAAGCAGTTTAGCTTTCTAATGCAAAATTCTTTAAAACAGAAATTTGCCTTATAATTATTGTTAATAAGATATAAATCCATTATTTAAAAAGTAACTGGACATTGTATAAAATAATTGATAAATCGAGAATAATTACTGCATGAAACTTAGTAATTGAACAAAATAACTGAACTAAAAACTTAAAATAGGAAAAACGAATTTAATTTTTTTTAACACTAAATAAAAATTTACGACAAACCATTAGGAGAATAATCAGTTAGGGATTTCATTTGGATATCAAATTTAAACATTAATAAATATTAGAGACGTTGCATATTTCTAAGAGCTTTGAGTTTTGAGTTTTTAGTCCCAGCTTTAATTTTAAAGTTTACCAAAAGAATTAGACAGGGCAAAATTCAAATAAAATCGAGACAGGAAATTTACAGCTATACTTTTAAGCTGTGATTGCAAAATAATGAAATGTTTTTCATTTAAATACTTCTTCTAGTTAATTTTTGAATAAATGATAAGAAATTCTACAGAATCTTCAAGTAAATACATATTTAGGGTTCTAAAGTAAATACATATTTTAAGCCCTGATTATACGATGTAGTTTGCAAAAAAAAAAAAAAAAAACTGTCCATAATTTTTTATTCTATCTCCAAATTTCATTTTATATTGGTATTCGAAAACTTCTAACTGTTAACTTTTAGATCTGGATATTTGGATATAAAGCGAATTTGGATATAAAGCGAAACGCTTATAACCGTCTAATGAGTTTTAAACTCCAATATAAAGTAATCCTCTGTACACTTATTGGGATTTGCGGGACAAGCATTTTCCTTTAAAATTATCAATCAATCAAAATCGAAAATTTTGTAGAACAAATAATTTTAAATAATGCACGTTTCCTTTCTGAGAAGTATATTTGAATATAATTGAATGCATTTGGTTCAAGGAGACTTTGAAAGAGTCATCTTTCATGTTTCATTTTACGAAATAATTCTGTCTGCTAAAATCACTACTATTACTCTGCTTTCTAAAAAAAATTATTTATTTAAAGGAGAGGCAATGCGAAATTTAAACTCTGTAAAAGTTTATATATTTTCCTTCATTTGTTAGACATACGAAGATACTCACCATAACCAAAGTAATAAATAAAAACGCCAAAAAGTTGTTGAAATTAATTTTTTAGATTTTTTGAAAGCTATATTGTCTTTTAATGTTGTTGGCGTTTTACTTTACATGCATATTTCCTTTTTTAAATTTAAACTAACACCCTTACCGAATAAAATTAAACAACGGGCTGAATTCTACATAGGTTCTTTATCGCTGGCTGTTTACTCTAAGAAAATAAAAAAATATATAAATTAAAATACTATGAAGACATTTTTATTTGTCGCTGAATGAAAATTATCTCGAACATTTCCGGCGTAACCATGATTATCATCAAAGGCAACCCCGTTACGCGTATTAAAATTAGTTCTATTTATTATTCAAAAGTCATAGCCTACAATAACAAAAGTTTGTTATTTATACGGTCTACTGAAGAGCAATGCTCAAATGTATTTATAAACAAAAAAAAAAACAATGGATAAATGAAAGAATATTGTGATCTTTCTTCCTGAATGGCAATTATCATATAATTATATAGATTTTATCTTATATAATTCATCATTTCAAAGGGATTTATAATAATATTTTGTCAACCGATCCACCGAATTAGGTTTGAATGAACTACGCTTTGGGCCAATGTTATTTATCCAAAATATGTTCGCCATCGTTGAAATGCTTCTCTTCTATTTTCTGAAATGAAAACAATAATTTAAATTACGACCTAATCAAATGACAAACATAACGCACATGTCATCTAGCA
This sequence comes from Argiope argentata, assembly GCA_026289955.1. NCBI lineage: Eukaryota > Metazoa > Arthropoda > Arachnida > Araneae > Araneidae > Argiope > Argiope argentata. Next base: position 2,852,328 of record JAOUZG010010699.1, read on the forward strand.
TTTAACTCCGTGTTTTTATCATTTATTTTACCTCCCCCACCCCTCTAGATAGACAACGGTGAGATTCATTTATTAGACGAAACAGGTATAAAGTATTGTTCATATTAAATACATTTTCTTGAACGCAAAATGTCGTTGAAAGATTGGAAGTACTAATTATTTTCTTTACACTGTAAACTTCGAATTTGTCCTTTAATGATAATGCGTAATACGTAATTTTATTTAGTGATAAAAGAACTGCTAGTTGAAAGCTTTAATTTCACAAAAGTCATTGCTGCTGCAAATTGAATTTATGGATGAAATGCTGCACGCAATATCAGAATTTTGTATATTAAATAGCTCCATTATGCTGCCGGCAAAACAAATAAACATGCCATAAAATATTTCTTGGAAAAATGTTGAAAGAGAATTTATGAAAACGATGAAATGTTCATATTATATAATCACATTTACAAATGCAGGATGTCCAATAAAGTCATTCTATATTGCATTAACTTGAGAGTGGAAATAACTATCACCACTCACTTGATATCTAAGCATAGTAAAGTGATGATGCACTATGCCCTGAGATATATTACAGCAGACGGAAACGACAAAGTTAGCGTTGGAATTTTGAAATAGCACAAGGTAACATAAACACAAGATAATAAAAAAAGTGTTGAATATCTTTGATTTAGAATGAAAAGACATGCCTTGAGAGCAAACATGTTAAGAACAAAGATTTGTTTTGTTGCATGAATGCTCGTAAGTTAGAAATACCTCTAGAAATAAAATCAGAACAATTAATTATCAGCTGATACTTTTATTTCCAACTTTAGAATTATTCTGCGATTTCAAATTACATATTTGGAACTAATATTGTTTTGTTTTATCTCTATTGTTTTTATGGAGTAAGAGTATTGGAAAACGAGACTAAATAGTTGGGAAAGACATTTTCTTCCTAGCATTATTATGTTTTAAAAGGTCTTTTTATGCTGAATCAAAGATACTCTATAATTTTTTACTAGTACTTTGTGTAATTTTTAATATACGACTGTACCATAACAGTAAACTTCCCTGTTTGTTGTCAAATAGGGTAGTAACTTATTTCATAGTGCAGTGCATGTTTCTTTCAGCATGCCTGAGCACAAAATTTGGGACAGTAGTTTCCGTTATTCTTAAATTAATGTGAGGTAGATGCATTACTAAACCATATGGCATAAATGAATTCTTTAGCATGTTTTCTTTTATTTTTTATACTTAACGAGCATTCTTCGAGTCATAAGCATATATAAGATTAGTTGAAATCCATATTTCAATATATGCTGGTAATAATTCCTTCCATTAAAAATGAAATTTCAAGTTTCTAATTGAAAATTAAAGGCACATAGATCAATTAATAAAACGTATAAGACTTCTAAAACAGCAAAATTAACATGAATATCAAGATTCGAAATTTTAAAAATATATTTATTGAGCAAACCATCAAGATTATGTGTAAAAGATTTAACTGAAATTTACGTAATGAATTATCTAGTTGAACAAGGTGACCTCCAAAGGTGGCTAGCGCAAAACAAAATTACATAATATGCTGCAAAAAGCTACAATAGTTCTTTATCACTAGCTATTATCCCCCCGCCCCCCCCCAAAATTAAATTTATAAAGTATGAAATAATTTTTATTTATTTCTTGACAAATGCTATTTTGGACGTTTCCAGCTATCAGAATTAACATTGAAGGCACACATATTACATTTATTAAAATTAATTACATTTATATGCTTATTAATCTATCTATATCCATATCTACATATCTATATCTATTTATATATTTTGATGGCAATATTTTCGTTTGCTGCGAAGATTTAGAGGCGAGATTGATTGTGGTGATTTAAGTAATATCGTTTTGCCTTACAAAATCGCAAAACAAGTTTTAAAATTTTATTTTAAATGCATTTCTATTCTAAAGATTATATTTTAGTTGCCAGTTACTGTCGCATCTGCAAAAAGCTCTTTCTCTTGATTTAAAATAATAATAATAAAAAAGAATTTGATGTCTAGAGTGAAAGTAATTTACCTCCTTAGATAATTTAAGGTATAAAAATTCTAAAAGATAGTGAGATTTTTTTCCCTACATTTTTTTGTATTAGTACATTTGATTTATAGTGATATAATTAAAGAATTTTCTACAAATATGCATGAAAATGAAATAAAAATTGCATATTGTAAATTTATTTCAGTAAGAAACAAATCAAATTATGTTTGTTGTTTATGAAGTAATTACTTTCCCTATTTGATATTTAAAAACTTTTTTAATATCTAAAGTGCTGATTTTTATAAATAAAAATATTTTTTTATTTAATGTTCGCTTTAAGTTCTTAGTACACAATACGATGCCAATCAAAAGTAATAAATTATTACTTTTTTTGAACGAAATTTTTTTCAAGTCACGATGAGCCATTTTCGTCCATTCTTTTTTTATCATTTAATTGCATAATAGTTGTAAAAAGTTTCAGAAATAAATAGGATTTATCATAACTACTGAACATAACAATGTTACAAAAATAATATCTGTAGTAATTAAAATTAACGCTAGCACTTTAATTAAAAATGATCGACACTTGTTTTAATTCCTAAATTAAAAAAGGAATGACAGCAAGTGTCAAATACTTAATTATATAAAAACTTACTTCAAATCGAAACATAGGAAAAAGTGTTAAAGGAATTTCTAATTTGTATCGCGATTCATTTCAAAAATTTTGACAGTAAGCAAAAGTGCAATGTCGTCAAACTACAAACAGCATGCTTTAAAGCAAAGTTAACAGTTACAAATAAGATTATTAGCAATTAGCTTATATTAGAGACGACAATAATTATGGCAGTTAATTCTCTTAGCCTTTTTCACATTTTAAAGCAATCACAAAAAGAAGACTGGTCAGAAGGTAATATTATGTTCCATATTTCATGAATTATTACGAATATTCTTTAGTAATTTCAGAACTGTTGCTAAAATGCCAAGAAAGAAATCTGCATAGACCACGAAATTCATCACTGAAACTAAGTTAATTTCTTAATTAAAAGGGAGCTTAAGCACATGAACTTTTAATTGATCATATATCATGTTAATAAATATAAAATATTACTATTAATGAGAGCTTTATACAATTTTTAAGTCATAAAATAATCTAAAATCGCTTTGTCAAACCAGACTGAACAATAAGGTAAGCATCGATGCATGTCCAGCTAAACGCGTTTTATTGTCGTGTTGCTTGATATCCTTCTCACTACATATCAGCATACATAAAATCTATCAAGATTTATCATGTGAACACACAGATATACTTTTATTCCTGCTTTAGAGTAACAATTAACGCGTTTTGATTGGAACACCATCGGAGCAGGCAATAAAAATTTTAAGTGCCCGTCCGACGGCGCAACATCTGCTTTTTGCGCAGAGCGTTTAGGCCGAGATAAATAGCCAAAGACACTAAAGATAACGTTGTCATTGCGTGGGTAATAAAGGCTAAGACATAAAGGGCAGAAGAAATACTGTCGCAATGCACCGAGTCGTTAGTGCGCTGTGTAAATACAAGAAGGTAGGTATGTTTGGAGATAAATTTTATGTCGGGCTATTGTTAATACTACTTCCTTTTTTACAGCATTTAATGCATATCTGATGATCACAAAATTGCTTTAAAAATGGTTTTTAAGGCATTTCAATAAAGAAACAATATGTTCATGCTTTTATAAATCATAGACAGTCCATTTACATAATTATTTCAAATTACTATTTTCATTTCACTTGCGATTATTCTCTATTTTAATAACATTCAGTCACGTGCTTCAATAAAACGGACACTAAAGGGAGGACAAAAAACCTACCTGTTGTTCTAATCTAATATAGAATAAATTGTCTTCAGTATACTTTCATACCTTTGTGAATTATGGGTTGAATATTAATGATGTTATTTGGGAATAGCCCTTTTCAAGTTCTTTTATTTCTAATTCCCAATTCGAAAAGAGAAACGATTAAATACAGTGGCTATATAAAAAAATAATAAAGCAATAGCAATTTAAATAATGCAAATCTAAAAAAAATGTGTATCAGAATTTTATTAACTTTTTAAATTTGCAACTGTTTATTTTTTTTTCGTACAAAGTGCAAATAGAGAAAATATTTTAATTTTCAAAATATAGTCAATATTCAGACATCGTTTTATTCACAAAACATATTCTCGATATTAAGTCTGTCTGTCTTTGAAAACATTATCACTTTCAGCCAAACAGATAAATTTGATATATGGTATTTTAGACTACATTTGTATATTTCTGTCAAATTTTGAAAGGAATCTATTCAGATGAAGTCGTTCAAATACAAGCAAAACCAACCATTTTAAAGGTGCCAAGAGCTAGATAAATAAAATTTAGAACACAGTAAAATCTAAAAAACTCGATTTTTTAAAATCAAATTTTAGACCAAATCTGTCTAAGAATGGATATTCTGTCTTTTCGTATTTTTGCATCAATGTAAATGCAATGGCTTAAAACAAATTTGTCTGTGTCACCTTGTGACGAGAATTGTACTTTTATATCAAATTTTCCTTCTAAACAATTGAAAAAAAGACGTCAAAAAACATATTATCATGATAAATTTAGTAAAAATACTAGATCAATATTTCGGAACTATAGTTTGCTAATATTATGAAATATCATTCGCGACCTTATCGAAAGTTCACAAATTTTATATTAGGAAAAAAGGATGGGACTTTCCTTGAAGGTTATGAGAGAATATTTCAAGGAGACCACTTCCGCTGGATTAAATATTTTACTAAATAACTAAATCTTATTTCATTGAACTTCATCCTTTAAATATTGTCCCAACGCGCCATATTGGCATTGAATTATCACTTCTAATAATTTTAAGTTAAAACTATAAAAATTTATATTATATATTTTTTAATAATTTATAATTAATATAATCTTTAATTATTATAATTAGTATTATTTAATAATCATATTATTTAACAATAATTGATTTTTTTTAGTGAATCAGATGCCTTAAAAATTGTACCCATGTGTCATACATACATTGAATTACCACGTCTAATAATTTTAAATCGAAATTGGATCATTCAAAGATGCTGTAATTCAATACAAAAGCTACGTATAATCCCCAAACGCTTCAAATATTTTAAAGATTCTTAACCGAGTCATTGAAAATTAGATAATACATGACTGAAACGGAAGATGTCATCTAATCAGGTTATGAAAAAGTGAAATATTAAGGGTTAAAATGCCCATTTTCATTCTAAAACAAAAATGAATGGAGGAATTAATCGATCACAAAAACGTATCGAATCCAAACTTTTTAAGGGAATATCTAGGAAAGTATCTAGGATTGTAGGTATTTTAAAAAGTTTTCAACTGCCCAAACATTGAAGAAATAAACCAGTCAATTGTTGATAAAATTTTCCTTGTCTGGAAACGCGCTATACAAGTCCACAAAAGGCTGACGCCTAGAGTTTTAAAAGTAATGCAAGAGAGATATGGACTCATGATGTTGTTTAACTAGATGATAAAATGACTATTGTCTAAATATATCTTATTCAGTTTATTTACATAATTGTTTTGGCAGAACACAAAATAGTGATTTTTCATAAAACGAAAATTTGGCATGCATTCTATTGAAGCACATATCGGATTGCAATTGTTGGGGCGATAAGGCTTTGACTTTAAAGCTATTGTGTTTCAAGCTGGGAACTCAAAAATTCGATACCTATATAGGATTACTGCCCTTTAAATCTAGTTTAGAGAATCAACATGATATCCGTGGTGCTGGGTGAAATTCAGAAGAAAATTTTACTGGAATTCAAAATTCGTTCCAAAATCACATTCAAATATTCAAATTAAATAAAGGCAGAGATCTTCAAAAATGAATGGAAATCACACGGAAAAATATGTAAGGCACAATAAAATATTCTTAAAAAGTAGATTTTTTTTGTGTGTGTGTTCATTCTTGAAGTTTGCTAATGGAAGAATTTTATATCGTTAAATGATGGGATTTGGTAACTCACTCTCCAAAACTCAAAAATGCATTCTATCAGAATTAGTTTTATAGGATTTAAGCAAAGGTTTTGTAATTAAGAAGCTACTACTAGTTACTAGGATTGATAATTTTTCATTAACTATAATAGCTTGACATTTAAAAGTGAAAATATAGCTTGTATCCATACCTAATTTTTAAAGTAAATTATGAAATATTTCTTGGAGAAAAAAATAATTCAAGGCGAGAAAAATCAAATCAAGATTAGAAACCCTTGATGTCCCCATCAATAGTTTTCATGGAACAATGGCAGATTGTATTTTTGATTGTTAATTCTATTATAGCCCAAATAAATATTGAAAGAAATTTTTTAAGGAATTCTTTGCGCAATAAAAATTATTTAAATAAAGTATTTACTTAAATAAAGAATAATTTCGTAATTTTTTAAAAATATTGCTAAGGAATTTTATTTGAAATGTTATGTATTGCTTAATTATTGATGTACAATAATGCAATGCATTTCATAATTTTTGACTTTCATAGTTAAATATTTTATAGGTTTAATTAATTGATTGATTAATTATTTTTATTTGATAACATCTCAAGATTTAATATTTAATTTTTTAGCTGACTTTACTTTTTAAGGGAAATAATTTATAAATGATATCTATTTTGTGGCGTACAGAGTAATATTGAATTGTTATCTTACGATAAACATGCTGCAATTGGCAAATATCTATCAACGTCAAGAACTACATTGCATTATGTCTTGAATTCGCATTTCAATATTTCACTCTCTGTTTATTGTTTGATACTATACCGATATTTAGATTTGAGCTTTGGTAACTTCTAATGTTTAAACATGGATAAGCGTACCGATTTTTTTTTTTCAAAAGCAAAAGAGGTAGCCATTTTAATCAATGCAAATCCTCTATCGATGCTATAATAAATTTATAAATTCTGCGCAGAGTAGGTTGGTATGGGAAGATAAAATAATGAATAAAGTGTATAGAATAATGTCATTTATGATTGCAATAATTCACTTACCTACTCCTTTTTTTCCTGCAAAATTCACCGATTCAAAAATGCATTCTGATATAAAATCGCCATAAAATTTCATAAAATGAATGATTTCACAGATTTTTAATCTTTTCAAAGATTAGCCTACCAATTACTCCCATTTGGGAAAAGAAACAGGACATGTTTTGCTTAGAAAGAGAGTTATTAGTAAGGAAAAAAGACGTGTTTTGAGCATACATTTTCCTTACTCTTTCAGTCCTATTTTGAAATTTAAATTCATTTCTTTGCCCTTCTCCACGAAATATTAAATTATAATAATGATATATTTAAGCAATACTTTATTATAATAATGTCATTATAATAAAGTATTGTTTAACTATACTTATTGTTTTATTTAATAGATTCGTGTTTGTTTCTGAAACAATTCAAAGGTTGTTGGAGATCGTCATTGTAATCCTGCTGTGTTAAACAACAATGACTAATATTTGAAACAGCTGATAAAGAAAGATTCACAAGCAAAAAAAAATTTTTTTGAATGGAAATGAAAGTAATTCTGTATATAAATGATTAATTATACCAAAAAAATAAATATAATAGCCCAAAGAAATTTAGTGAAGAATACACGTATTTTTAATTATTGTATAAAAAATGAAGGGGCATAGAAGGAAATTTTCAATAACTGTCTTTGAAACGTTACTTAGACAGTCAGTTGTGATGAAATGGGAGAAATATATTGGATCAAAATCCCTGAAATTAAGATACGAAGGAGAAGGGTTGATTGAGAAAATGTTGAACTCGTGGGGAGCTCATTTGATAGTATTTTGATCCAGGAACTATCGGCAGCTTTACATGCACGATAAAAAGTTTCTTATACACAATTATTATGGAAATTTAAAAAAAAAAGCTACCTGATGGTCACAAAATTCTAAAAAAATTCATGAGATGTGAATATATTATTTACAATTATGTCAGAGGATGACTTTATTGCCCTTCTCAGTGACTTTATTGCCTATTGCAGGGCTTCAATGACTTGACTCTTCTAATGAAAATGGCAAGAAAACCTCTATTACTAAAGGCCATTCTAAGATAAAAACTTAACATCACAAAGTATGATTCATTTGTCATGACATTTATTGTCTTTGAAAGATATTCCAGTAATCTTCAACAAGAATTAAATTCATTGAAAGAAATACAGATCAACGTCTTGTTTTCTTTTTCCCCATTTAGTATTCTGATTTTAGCGTCTATCTTCATCATGTTAAGATGATCTTCTTTTGATCACTGTTAAGTTGACATTGGGGAGCTGGATGTTATTCTAAACGCATAGAGGTTCTCATATTTCAATACTTTCATTTGTAATATATCTCGAAACCGTTTCTAATAAGTAAATGTTTTCAAATTTCTTTCAAATTGCCCTGCAGAGATATGTTCTCCCATTTGCTCCAAAGTGCAAAATGGAGTGAGATTATGTATTATATGCAAATGTCATATAACAAGTAATTATGTTATCTTAAGTTTTACTGAGCTGTCTAGTCTATTTTATCATTAAAAAAATCAAATGAAGTAAAAAATTAATTTGGAGTCGTATATACAACTTAATTTCATGATTTGCTATTAATGGAGCTGTATATGATAATGTATTTGAAAACAATCTGTATTGTATAATTAGTGGAACTGATGCATGTATGATTAACTGAGAATCAAAAAGAAAAGGTTCATTCTTAAGTGTTTATGAGTTTTGTGTTTATACGGGACGTAAAGTATTAGAAACGCCCAAAAATCAACGGAATAACCAAGACACTTTTTTTTTCTTGGATTCAATTCATAATGATGGAATATAAATACAATATTCCTCGCTAATTTAATTTGTGAAATCATTACGAATTTTCTGAAAGAAAAAAACCCGGTTAACCTAAGGTATGTGTATCAAACTTCGTGTTGATTTATGTTGATCATAGTAAGCCTAATAAAAATGTGCGGCATATATAGTCAAATTCATTATGTAACTAGTACTCATATCATTTGATTTCATTAGTTTGAAATCAATTGATAAAACAATTGAATCGCCTGAAGTTGTTTTAATCTGTTACGTATAATTCTATGATGCACAAAATAGAACGTCAAGTTGCCGCAGTTTTGCACGTGAGCACAGCTTAGCTGAAGAAACACCGTTTCTTCATTCAGTAATTCTCCTACTTCCGACACCCGCCAGTTATTTATAATGCTGTCTTATTTTACGATGAGGATTGTTTATGTGCTAACAGAGTAATACTGATGGACTTCACCCATAAAATATCAGAATTCGCTTTTACGACTCTCTTTATATCTTTTCTACCCTGACTGCGCTCGTCCTATTTGCATGCGAAGCAATAATTTCAATCATTTACATTTCTTTTCATAAACAAACTACATGCAAATATCAGGTCAATTCGACCGTGAACCTCAAGGTAGGACAAAAGAAACTGATCCTCCATTTGTTTGACAGGTTTCAATTCTTTTAAAATTCATTTGCATTCGTTTGATAAAAATAATATTCTATTGGAAACAAATTAACTTGGTTAGTAAAAAAAATTAATAGAACGGAATGAAAAGTTAACATGAACATGAATCGAAACCCTAATGGAAAACACAGAAATTAATTTCAGTATTGTTTTACGTTCATTTGAGATTCGGTTTTGTCGATTATTATCAAGCAGTCAGCTATTTTTGGTTCTTTAATTTACTAGGCTAACTGCCAGTATTATTTGTATTATCGTCACGTAGCCACCTTTGACTTTTTTTTAGTTTACTATGCTAACTAAACCAGCTGGTTAACTTTGAATATTGGCTATGTTGATTCTATCTCTTAAGCATCATTTGATATTCATATTTTCTAAACACACTATTTTGAATCAGCAAATTGTGATAAACGTTAAGACCAATTTACTTTAATAGCTTTAGACTTTCCCCATATATTGTGCAACTCCCGTGGCATCATGGTTAGATTTAAAATAACCGTGCTGTTTCATTTTTATAAGCAGGCAGTATACCTTTTTAATTGGGTATTGTCTTTCGGGTACTGCAAATTTATTTTTATCATTCTTCATATAAACTGCAAAATCCCTTTTCTTTAGCTTTTAAGGGACAGAAGAAAATAACGCGATTTAATATTTGAAGAAAATAATTTGAATTTCATTGCAAGAAAAAAAAATGTCTTGACGAAAATTACACACAAAAAAAAAAAAATGTATTTTCAAAGATTGTTAATACTGTAGACAAACTATACAGAATTGAATTTTTAGTCATTAAAAATATAACTTTTTGAACTTAAAAATACTGTCAAAATCCTTTCAGAGCGAGAATGCTTTTGGAAGCTAGTAGGGAAATGCTGTAATAATTTGCTTAATAATTAATTAACATTAAAAAAAAACAATTTCCGAGGTTCATATTTCCTTCAACCAAAGTATATACCTTTTAGCTCATTTATTGGCTGTAGGAGGACAATAGACACAGAGACACATATTGTCCTTTGTTTTTACTAGAGATGAAGCTTAAAATTATTTAAACATATGAATTTTATAAGAGTAATCACATAATTAGGATTAATGGTTAAAACAAACTTGCTTACATTTTCGGACAAATGGAAAATCACTTGTAATGACTTTTATGTAAGCGCAATCTTAAGACGCTGATAAAATACTATCTGAAGAAACATAAGAAATTATTTCAACGCTTTTTTTCTATTTGAGAATGCGGAAGTATGTGTAGATGCTTGAATGGATTTTTATGTTAACGAATTTGCTTTCAATAATTATATTATTCTACTATTCATGAATGGAAAAAGTTGTAAATGAAATCCAAAGCATTGTATATGAAATTCAAAGCAAGAGTTGTAATGGTTAGATCATTTCCCAGAGGACGATAAATTTTAATTAGTTTAGCATTCCAAAACTACGCCATCTATCGGTCTTTTGAAAGTCTGCCCCAATTAATTTTGAGGCAGAGGCCCCACTAACTTTCGTCAAGAGAAGACGTCTGTCTTCACGCTTCAGCGATTCCTGCAAAGCTCAGCGGATACGCGGTAATATATATTTTCAGTCATTATGAGTCCCTACCTCTAACGTCCTCTTAGAGGAAATAATCTAACTTTCTGATTATTAAATATCTCCATGTCTTAATTTTTTTTAATATTTCCCTGTAAATACTCCCCCTGTAAATATTCCTCTTTAACTCTAAATAAATTCTTTTATTTTTTCTAAAGAAGTCTCTTCATCCTTCGTTTGTATTATTTTAATTTTGGTTTAGAAACTAAGCCGTAAATATTAAAAAAAACCCCAAGACATCACGCACTAAAACCCTGCTATCTGAAGAATCTAATTTTTTTTCAAAGATTTATTTAGACACACACACATATATATACTTAATGTAGTTAAGGAATTACTTAAATTTCCCAGCAATATAATATTAGAAATATTTCTGCAATTAAAATTCATGTTATTTTTTTGAAGTAAAAATAAAATTTGTAAGAAATTGTTTCTGAATTTCTCTGTTATTCCTTGCCTTGTTTTCTTACTAATTGTAAGTAAATAATTTTTAAAACTTCTAATCACTCAAAAATACTACTTATATGCAGTGTGTTCATTAATAACAATAAGAAAAACAATATAAATTTTAATTAAATTTTTTAAATGCTTTGAATATAGTGGTTGTTAATTATTCTGTTTGGTTTGTTTCATTGTACAATTATATCATTCAGAATACGTTCTTTGTCTATGAAAATTTATTACTACTTAATTTAGTAAAATTATTTGCCGTTTATTTCTTTCTTTATTTAGGTAATATTGATTTAAAAAGCTAAAATTAGAAATAATTCTTGATTGTTCTTATTGTTGAATCAAAATAAGAAATTTAGAATTAATGATATTAAAATTGTGTTGAGCATCAAATTATACAATCATATTACTATGCATACACTGAGTAATACTGTCTACGAATTGCATATGCATGGTAATGCTATCTATGAAGAGTTAACGAACCTTTGCATTAAAAAAGTCAGTATATATTCAATACAAATTTGAATAACATATTTTCCATACCATTCTATTAACACTCCCTTTTCCGCTACAAATGTATTCAGCAAATCATCTATGCTCTGAACATTATCCAGCATCCTTTAGCACCCACAAAAGTAGAAACGTAATGGCAATTAATTAAGTATTTACGTACAAGCAGGAAAATTTATAATAATTATAAACTAAATAAATTTGGAATAATTTAAAGGAAATTCATCAAATAAAATTTTAATTTGAATTATAATTGCGATTACAAAACATGTACATTCTGACAGATGCAAATCTTTTTTTTTTTTGCCAGGAATAATTACTGAATCCCATTTGAGATCGTAGCTCATAAGACATGATTTATAAAAGTGGATTGTTTTTAAATAATCTGCAAGGGAAGTCATATATAAAGAGAAAAGCATTAGATTGCATTCCAAAGACTGAGAATAATCTTTAAGGTGAGGCACTCATTTTGTTACCAGTAGATTGCAGAAAAATACACACAAGTATTCTTTAGAAAAAAAAAATCTCCCTTTTATTGAAAATAATATGTATCACAGACTGTCCACTTCTTGCAGACAATTTCAAAATGGTGATAACTTCTTTTAAGACACCTTCAAGGCGCAGAACTGAGGTGATTTATTTCATTACCCAGACGAATCTAATTCTTCAACACTCCAGCTTTGACAAATCACTGACTTGCTTTATATCTCAAAAGGATCAAATCGTTTTGAAGCAGGCCTATCTGAAGACACTTTGCGACCGAGAAAAGCATTAACATAATCAACTCTCTAGAACCCGACTTAATTTAGCGAAAAACCTTCTCCCGCAGTTTGATAAAAGAGTGTAAGAGAATGATTCGAAGAAGAATAAAAAAAAGCAAATAAAGAATTCAGCCGAGAGAAAGCGATAGAGCTCACTTTTGCGTCCTATCTGTAACCGAGACGATAAGATATACAATAGCTATTAAACTTCACAGAGGAAACGATTTCCGCGCCTGGAATATTACCAGCAGAAGCAGGCGATGTAGAAGAAGGCGGAGTTCTTTTTCGAAGTCATCGTTCGCGTGTCAAGCGAATTGCCGTCCACCCCGCGGTAAACATCACACCACCTGCCCTTAGAAAGTCACCCGCCGCGTACAAACGACTCCTGCAGAAAGCGATTCTTTTTTTTATGTTTGTGAGGGTGTAAGAATGATGGAAAGGGAACTAGATGGTAAGTGATTTTCGTTTCTTTTGATTCGTAGACAACAATAGTGGTGAGAGGTGTTTTCTTCACAACAAAAAGAAAAATAATAATGACCATTTTGTTTTCTTTCTAAGCTAAGTAGTTAGTTTTAAATCAAGAAATGAAACGGAAGCTTAACTTTTTTTTCCCGAAGCAATCATTCACTTGAATTCGCTTTGATAATTTGGATGTTCTAACGGACATGCCATTATTTATGTGTAAACAGTTCAATTTAAGATTTAAATGGGATGGCAGGTATGGTTTATCATTGATTTATCTCTCTCTCTCTTTTTTTAATTAGTCTTTATTTAATTCTAAACGATCCTGCAAGGCATGGTAATTTTAATTTCTTAACCAACAATCAGAAGGTTCCCCAGTATCAATCTTTAATCAAAAAATTTCTTTTATATATTAATGATATTAATATAAAGAAAATCGAAAGTATTCTATAAAATTTCAATTTCTTTATACACATGGAACGGAGAACTATCATTAATCAATTTTTTCGGCTTACCTTAACCTTTTTGAAAGCTTTTTCTTTGAGATTTTATCAGATGTAATCAAGATAACAGGATTTTATCTCACTTACTTTGAACTACCAGTTTTGGCATTCAATGTTTCACATCCATAAGGGGAACGGGAAAAGGATGGAAATGAGGATGGGAAGTCAAGATGTTTAATGCTTGGGGCTCCTGTTTTTAATTGCGAATGTAAGATCGCATTTAAGAGGTATGAAGGTGATAAAATGCATCAGCTGATGAATGATTATCTCTATACTAATAGGATCTTTAACTGTGCGATGGTTGTGACCTCTCCCACCTTTTTTTCATTTTCAAAACTATTTTTCTTCCTAATGGTAGCTTTATAAGACGCAAATAAACTTTTGTTACTGATTCTCTCTTCAGGTATAAAAAAAGTAGATATTTGATTGTGATAATCTAATTAGTGACATTTCAGTTATAAGATTGAAAGGAATTTCTTTGATCATCTCACTGATCCAGATATTGTATTGTACTAACACATTTTTTTCATGCCTCATTTAGAACAAAGTCGAATCTTAGCCCCTTTTGAGTAAAATCTAAATTAGTGGTTTAAAATTTTTCATATTATTAATTACAAAAATAATATTTATTCAATTTACAGGCGAATAGAGGCTTATTATTTGAAGAAACATTTCTTCACTACCTCTCCTTTCCTTCAGTTATTCACGTTTCACCACAAATTTTCAAATTGAACACTACTTTTTATATCAAAATACAAAAACTTGGTAGAATATATATGCAAAAATACTTCTTAAGAAACTAATGCTTCTTACAAGTTTATTCCAGGTTATTCCAACCTTTTGGGGGTACAATGTTAGAAATAAAAGCTTACTCATTTGGTAAAATATGGCTCTTTAAAATATTGTTGGAAATTTTAATCCAAGATTTTAAAGACTAAAATATATCGATGCAGGTTAACGTCATTTTCCAATAAAATTATTTATAGAAAAAACTCTGAAAATAAGTTCAGCTAAAAAAATTTTGTCTGTAGAATCTGTTTAATAATATTTTTATCTAATTTTATTATAATCTTGTTAAAAACAATCTCGATAGCTTTAATATTCTAAAATTACCTATATCAATAATCTGACTTTTTTAAAACCCTTTGTTAGCCCGATGGTGCCTATGACACACCATTCAAGATTGTGCACCATTTTGATGTTTTATTTATTTATTTTTCAAATTTAATTGTTAAAAAGGCCTACATAATAGTCAAGAGATGCAGATTAATTTTTCAAAGAAATTCGACTTAAAAGAATTATGTATATTTATTTTCCATAGCAATAAACAAATCTTTGTATTAGGTGAATAATTTTGCATCTCGGAGTGCAAAAGGTTAAATAGTTATTTAACATACGATATGTATGAGATATGTTCTGATATTGAGAATTTAAATTTTTCTGCGTTTCTAAAAAATAGAATAGTTGAAAAATCAACTTCTCTTCACAAATTTGATAGATTAATTTTAATAAAAAAGATACTTAAAAACACTTTAAACCATTCATATCATTAAAATATAAATGAAATTATTACAACATTAACAATATTTGGAGAAGTGTTATGTCATGCAGCATTTGCACCAAACATAATTACCCAATCTGTGAAAGGAAGCTAACAGACGACACTATTAATCAAGCAACTATAATTGATTCCATCCCATAAATGAATTAAAATATATAATAATATGTAGGCATATATATTAAAATTACCTATTAAAATTCAAAAAAATTCAATTCTTCAAAATGCTGTCTGACAACAAAGAAAGAAGAAGAAAATCCATTGAAAAGTGAAACAACATAGCAGCAGTGATAAATATTAACAATAGAACGAAATGGAAAACGTAAACATGCAAAATTTCAAACTTATGAATTTTTTATCTAATTAAAAGCAGTAATGAAATTTCAATTTAATTTGTCATTGCCATTGGAATGTAAAGGCAAAAGCTATCTAAAGCCTATTTCCACATCATACTCATAAAAGTTAATTTAGGGAGTTTTTGCCTTTATTTATTTGAATAATTTATTTATAGAAAATGCTGTAATTTAAATAGTGAATAAGGCGATATCAAGAAATTTTTTAGCTAATTCTATTTAATTAACCCTTTTGCGACGGCGCGCCTGTGCCACTCTTCGCTATTTTTCGCAACAGAGTGACTGACTATACTTCGCCACGTTTCGCCACGTTTTCGCCGCAGTATCTAGATGACGTCAGCCTCTATGGACGAAAAAGTGGCTGCCGTATATATACGGCGTCAGCCTCTGTGGACCAAAAAGTGGCTGCCGTATATATACGGCGTCAGCCGCTGTGGACGAAAAAGTGGCTGCCGTATATATACGGCGTCAGCCGCTGTGATGCATCAAGTGACTGCCGTATATATACGGCAACCGTCGCGAAAGGGTTAAGAGCTAGAAATTTGATACTTATTGAGATTTAACAATTACTTTACATCTAAAAATATATTTGAAGACAATAAAAATAACTAATATCTAAAAACTTAAGATATTATAACCAAATTTAATACCGTGTACTGAAAATGTATTTGGTAAAAAAAAGTTTTCATTTATGAATATTAATGTTTGATTTCAATAGTAATTATTCTTCAATTATTTATTTGAATAATCAAACTATACTCACCTGTTTCAATTTTCATAATAATGCAGTATAGCCTAGTTTGGTTGTTGCACGATTTAAATATGCTAAACAACTAATTTTTTTAAAAAATTAGGCTGCTTTTTGATTTTATGAGTTTCAGAATAAATATGAAATGGGTTTTGGACTAATTATGTTTAGCCCACAGCTTCATTATTAAAATTTACAGAAATTAGTTTAGACATCATCCACTTTTTATTCTAGTCGTGAAAATTTTATTAAATAAAATTGATAAGATTTCAAAACAAACGAAACTTGGAGGGAGGGAGGAGGGACCAAACTATTCACAACTTGCTTAATGTATGTGAAAAAAAATTTAAATCCCCCTTTTTTGACAAAAATCAAATTTTTTAAACATATTTTTATTTTATTAAATAATATATTTACTTCCGCTAAAAATATACATCATTAGCTTTACTCGAAAATGAAGAATATGTATTCAGTGTTTTACACTTCTTAAAATATAGAATGTGGGTGCTTAAACAACTGGAAACTGACACTAAAATATAAAGTAATTTTTCAAAAATAATTTAAAATGTATTTTTAAAAAAGAGAATGTCTTTAAGTGAAAAGTTAGGAAAGTGTAGAAAGATTTTGAATATTCAGAGAATCCACAACATCTTTTTTACAAATTGAAGGGTCTATTAAGAAAATAAATTAACATATACATAAATGATGATGAATAAATATGTTAAACATTTATTCATTCATTTATTTTACCCCATTATTATTATTATTTTGTGCTAAGAACACCAGGTTTCTGTGTGATTTCTTGTCATGCAATCAGTAACATAAGATTATTGATGATTGGAAAAAGAAATGAAACTATAATTAATCATTGTGGTCTTTTACTTTAGGTCATTAAAGTCCTTTATTTTGCATTCCAGAGGTCTTAAACGATGAATATTTACTATATTTCATCACGAAAGGTAGCACATTTTTACCATAACCCCTCTTTCAACAGGAAAATCTCTGAAATATCACATATTATGTTATATATAAATAAACTATATTTTTGTTAAGATCTGTATCTTTATATATAATCCGAAAGAAAGGTACATATCTATACAATATATTAATATAAAATCCACTTCATGAGTAATTGATTTTTAAGTTAATTATCTTTCATTAAAAGTATGCCTTGTGTTATCTGAAATACACAAAATTGACGAGATCACAAACTTAGATAAGGAATAAACACAAGAGGCAAATATCTAATTTGCCGCATAAAAATCATCATGTTATTTGTATAATTTAATTCATAAAAGTATAATTTAGATGCATGATTACAATTTACTCGTTCATATTTGATAACATTTTTTAATTTACTTTACTCCTTAAGATAATAAAACAGAATTTAATTTGATACTGCGGAATTGTTTATTTCTGAATTTATGGTTATGATTGAAAATAAAATAGTTTCATAAGTGTATATAAACTAATGAGAAAAAAGATATTCTAGTCATTTTTTACAGCTGCCAAGTAACATACGGTTGACAGGATTAATCCTAAAACTGCAAAGTAATTAAGGATCAACCTATGTTTTGAATAGTAAAGGTTTTTAATTTTAACTCAAAGCTCTATAATTGAAGCAAAGTGTTCACCTTATTTTATGGAAATATTATTCCTATAGTTCATGCAAAATTTCCATAGCAATACAAATTAGTAACATTTTAAAAAATATTATTATAAATTTTGAAACTTGATATTTTTTTTGACGTACATACAAACATTAAAAAGCCCTGCTTATTTTCATAAAGTACTTCTTGTTAATAATGGCTGATGATAATTTATAAGCTATAATAACTATAAATATGACGAAATTTAATTTCAAGTGACAATATATTCCTAAAATTTTTGGAAATTCAAACTAAATTTTTTCTCTCATAAATACATTAATTTTTTTTATTTACAGTTTGATTACTCAGAATATTATAGATAGATATGATTGGAATTTTATCAATAATTTTTTTATGTATAATTAGTTCAGCAAACCCTGTACTAAAGTAACTTATAGTGCATAAATATTTTATTTAATTAATGGATTTCATACAAAAATAACACTAAAAATTTTGTGGAAAAATTGTTATAACTCTTTAATTACTCTAAAATATTTGTTTATTAATAGAATTTTAAGATGATGGTACATTCTCCTTTTTAAAATATATAGTAATTTTGTTATTTAAGTTCATGAGTTCTCACAAAAGCTCAACATTCAACAGAAATATATTATTTTTATAATATCATATTAACATATAAACAACAAAATTATTAATACTATATTAATCTTTAAAAAATTCAAATCTTAGTGGCATATTAAGTGTTGATTTTATTGTGTGTGGGAGAGTGTTCACGTGGGTGCATATATTAAATATGTCTTCCTAAATAACTAGGAACTGAATTCAACTAAATTTACAACACTCATTATTTAAGATAAAAGGAAGAACACCCTCTACTTCTATGAATATTAATAAAAGATTGTAAAAAGGTTGTTAAAGTACAAATATTAATTAACTTACACATTAATGAAAAATGATCAATTTTTTTTTCGTTTATATACTTAAAACTATTCGATCATTACTTCAAAAATATTTTTACATTTTATATTGTCATCTGACAACACTTTTATTTTTCAAAAGAAGTGATATGGACATGCTTAAATCTAAGTGCTCAAACGAAGAAAACTTCTATGTTTGTGAACACAATTTACAGTACTTAGAAATTATTAGATTTAAAAGAAAACTAATTGTTATTTTAAAGATTTACTAGCTTAATTTTTATTCTAATTTTGATTAAAAGTGGTCGATAAATATTTTAGACTATAAAAGAAATTTTTATATCATAATATTTTATACAAAAGTAGCTGTTATATTAAAAATATTGTATCTGAAATTATTTTAATCTCTAACGTTGAATTCATATCTTAACACTGAATTTATCAACTAGCACTTTATATTTTCTAAAAAGAGATGAAATGAATTATTTTCTAAAAATTAATACACAGTGTTATAGATAAATATAAAAAAATAATAATTTTAAAACTTTTAAGAAAATAAAGTATGGATTTTCCGTTTCCCCCCCCCCTTTAATATCAAAGTGCGCAGTCCCATATCCTCTCACATTTAACGTATATATATTTTAATAAACATAAATGTGACAAAAGTGGTTTTTCAGATTACATCGCAATAACAGATTTTTATTTTTTATTCGCTAAATACTATAAAATTGAAGACTAAGTTTACTATTCTTAGTACTAAAAGTACTGTTTATAGTTTTGAAAGAAGAGTATTCAATATTTTTTGGAAGCTCTAATGATTACAAGTTTATTAAATAAAATATTGTAATATGATTTAAATAGTTTTTCTTTAATACGAACTGCTAGTAAAAACAATTTTGTATAAGGATTTTTTTATGTTTAGAATTCTTTTAAAAATTCATTCAAATGAATGCAATTAAATTTAACTCTGTTAATTTATTACATCATCTATACTAAAAATAAAGATGAATACGTGCATATTGTCCTTTTAGAGACCTGGCCATTCGACCTACAACCACGAAATTCAAGATGTGAAAATTTTGAAAATGAAAACAAACTCGGAGATTTTTAATTTTTTTTAATTAATTAAAAAATAAGTTGAATTTAGGCGGGTTTTTTTTCGATAGCAATATATGCATAGATATGTTATTGCAGAAAAATAAAAGCTGCTTTAAAACTTTAAAAATTGTCTTTAGAATGCCAGTTTAATAGTCACACGATTTCTTTTTTGCTACATTTTGGAAATTAAAAAAATTACATGATTTTTATCAATAAACTATAGTTTTTTTGTTGTTGTTTTTGAAATTCAAGAATTTTTCATTATTTTATAAAACAATCGCGTAATTTTCCTACGTTTTTGAAAACTAAAAAAGAATCCTGTCTGGTATCAGTGAAATTAACAACAAATAACAAATGTGAAGTTATAATATGTCGAAATTCTACATATTTAGAAATTTTACATAACAGGATATTTACATATTTAGTAAGATGTAATATTATTTGACTGTCACTATTAGAAACGTTTATGTTTGTGTTTTACATAAATTTTTACGTTTATGTTAAACGGAATTCAAGTAAAACAATTAAAACAAACACGAACTGTATCATGATAATTATAGATGTGAAATTACTTATCAGAAATTGAATATAACTGATATTCTCGACGAACCAGCTGGTTGACAAAGGCTACTAATTGTTCAATAAATGCTGTAGTTAAATTTTATATAAATCCGTGAAATAAGTCTTCGAACAAATATTTTGCAGATACACTGCTACCAAAATTTATTATAGTAGAATTCTAGTTATATGAATTAATTGGATATGGAATTGCTCCGTATAATCAAATATTCGGGTAATCGAATAATTTACGAATTTTTTTTTATCTTTCTAAATAAATATTTACTTATAATATATTAAATATATGATAATAAAAACGTTGTTGTTTATATTTTGTGTACATAAAATTACATATTTCATTAAACCATCTCTATTTATGCATATGCGTTAAAGTCAATTGCTTTAATTCTTTTCTCACTTTTACTCGGAAAAATTCTTTTAGCAAAAAATATCTTTTTTTAAAAAAATAATTAGGGATTATTGGAGCTGTGATAATCTGAGTTATACTGCACATGTTTTTTTTATTTTTTATGAATTTAAAATGATTAAACTATTTTATGGAGAAACAGAAATTTTTTGAATAAATAGGGGGTTGTTTATAATGTTCCAAATTTAAAACTTCAACTTTTCAACCATAAGTCTCTGTTGTAAAGAATTTCTTTTAATAAAATTGTAATTGAAATGCATTTTCTCATTAATTTTCTGTATACGTTTGATAATGAAATATTGATTATTGCAATGAAAGAATATAATTACAAATATTACTTACTTATTTTCTAGATTTGCCAATATTTCTGTTTTAAATTCCTTTGATATTTCACTGTGCTTCCCAATATTTATTTATTTATTTATTGCTTGTTATTATCACCTGATAACATGATGTTGTTTTGGTTTGAGATTTTTTCATTCCGATTTTTCCACTCATGAATAGTAAAATGAAAAATCCGATTCTAACAAACTTCATAAACATTTTATTTAAAAAAAATATGATGTTTTCTAAAACTCTTCCAGTTTCCAGACTTTCTTAATCATTTAAGCATGTAAAGATACAGATCTAAGGATCATACCTATATAATTTTGGAATTCTCAAGTGCTATTCAGAGAAGAAGAAATGCACACGCCATTCAAGTAGCAAGGCTTGAATGAATGCTAGCAAATATGAGGAATGACATCTACCATGTAACATATAGCAATGAGAATATTAGCTTCATTAGAAGTAAAAATGTATATAAGTAACAAATAAAAAACCAAATTATTACGAGTTAATTCGTAAAAAGTAACAATAATAGATTTCTAAGATGCAATTTGTTCATTAAATTATGAGACATTACTTTATTTTTAACGAAAATGTAGAGTATATTTTTAATTAGAGCTTCGTAATCTCTCAGCAGTTTCCTTTATAAAGCCGTTTGAATTTTATTTTGGCGTTTTTCCTTTGGGAAGTTATACAAGCTTTAATATGTGTAATAGTAGTAAATTTAAGAATATTTTGAGATAATAAGTGAGATTCGTTCAACTACATAATTGTATCGAAATCTAGTTACGAAAAATCTTATAGATTAAAATCTTAATCTATAAATATATTCTTTTGGTCAAATTTTGTATAATAACAATTTCTAAATATGTTCTGTGTAATGAATAACAGATTAGCTAATCTGATTATTTAAAATAAATTACTCTTGTTTTAAAGTTACAAAATTGTCAAAGAAAAAAATGAAATATCACATTACTTACCAATCGACCCTCAGTACTTAAGCATTGGGGGAAAATACATTTAAAACTACATGAACTAAATTATGTATTTTTTACTTTGAAGTGAATAATTTATGTGATAAAGTTCTAAACAAGATTTTTGCTTCATATTTTTTTTCCAGCAATGATAATAATGAAACAGAAAATGAAATCGACGGTCTCGAATTTCAAATTATCATGCGGGAACATTATTATTTTTAAGTGATTATATATCTTAATTAATTCAAGTTATTAACCAGTTTAAACCGGTTTGAAAAATTACGAGACATCTCTCTCTCTAATGATAATTTTTTTAAACTTTCATTTTCAATTTTTCTAGCTTGTAAACAAAGTTTTGGAGCATGACCGATATTAAGATTTTTTTTTAAAGTAATTTTAACGGACAGTTCACTATTATTGGAAGCTATTGTATATGTGGTAAAATCCAATGAAGGTTATGCAGATTGATAGAAAAATTATTTTCTAATATTTACATTATTTTAAGAAATACAATTAGTAAGAATGCGCTTATAATATCATTAAAGAATAAATATAAGTCGCATCTTACAAAATTGCGATAGTTAAAATTGAAAGAAAATCCCTCCCCCTAAAAAAACGATAATCTTCTGAGAGCGAGATTAATTATTTAAAAGTAAGAAATCGTAAAAAAACTGGAAGATGACGTCATTTCATAGAAACAACAAACAAAAAGCAATTGATAGTAAATTTAATTAAATATCTCAAACAATACTGGGAGAACAAACCTCAAATGCCATGGGTCAGGTGACCCGCTATCTACCAATGAAAAAGTAAATATTTCTTGCCTTCAAATTTTGGAGACATCAAAGCCTCCTAACCAAAACAACATCATGCTCTCACATGATAATAATCCCTAGATTTAAAACACTTTTGGCTTTTTATATATATTTTTATTTCATAAGTGTTTTTTCAAATTACTTTATGTAAAATAGAAGTTTTTCTGATTGATTACTGATTGCATGTAGAATGCTGCAATTCATTTTAATTTTTTTTGTTTACATAGTTAAATATTTTATGTCTTTAACTAATAAATTAATTATTATTTGTTTACATCATAAAATTAGTACTTAATTTGTAATTTAGTTTATTTGATTATTAATTTATAAGTTAAGTGAAGATTATTTTATGACGTACCAAGTAAATTAGAATTATTTTCTGTAAACTATGATCACACTGGTAGAAGCAACCTTCTTCTAAAGGCGAAACTCAACATATAATATATCTTGAGATATTTTACATTGTCGTATTTTATTGTTTGATACTAGGATTTTGAAACATTATCATATTTTTCAAAAAAAGATAGGAATAATTAAAATTTCAAAATCAAGAAAGAGGCCCGCATCCCTTAATTTTCAATTTTTGATGAAAATCTATTTCCCATTAATAAGTTAATTAACTTATGAATTATGAATAACCTGAGTAGGCATTTTGATAAATAAACAGAATGCTTAAAATAATGCCATTTTTGGTTACGATAATTTTCCTTATCTGTATATTTTTTCATTAAATCGAATGAAAAAATATTGATACAAAACTCTTCCAAATATATCAAAAACAATATGCTCCATAAAATTAATAGTTCTGGCATTCGATGATTAGATTTTTTTGCCTTTTTTGATTATCATCGCAGTTGCTCCCATTTGAAAATAAAAAGAAAGATGAAATATTTTGCTTAGTAAGTTATTAGTGAGGAAAAAAGGCGCCTTTTAGCTTCCATTTTCCTTACTCATTCAATATTATCTTGAAATTTAAATTTGTTTCTTTGAAGGAATGTTGTTTCTTCAAGAAATATTTGAATATAATAATATATGATTATAATAATGATGAAATGAAGTATTGTTTAACTATACTTATTGTTTCTGTTTTGATTAACGTTTATTTTTGCAATAATTCAAGGGCTGTTAGAGACTGACCTTGGAATTCTTGAACAGTTTTAAGCAACAATGAGTAGTACGTATATGAAGTACGAAGCAACAATGAGTAGCACGTACCGACCGAGATGATAGGATTCACAATGAAAGTAATTTTTTTTAATGCAAGGACATGCAATGTTATACATAAATAATTATACATATAAAACGTATGACCACAATATCATGTTATTTTGGAGAAAAATGTATTCATCTTTAGACGTTGTTAAAAATGGAGAGACCAAGAAGAATTTAAAAGAAATTCATGTCCTGACTCTGATTTATTTCATTAAAAAAAAGAAATTTTATATTATTTATCGGACTAACCTGATATTTGAAAACTGGATAAAAATACAATTTAAACTTAGTTCATGGACTAAGTTATAGATTTCTTATCTGCGATTTTGAGAACAATTCATATAATAAACCTCTAAATTGAAATACTTTTTTCTTCTTTTTAGAAAAAAGAAAAGGGGAAAACACTAAATTTTTAAAATACTTTCGGTTTTTGATACGTTTTCCTTTCGTTTGTGCTTTTTTAATGTATTTAAAATAAAATTTCGTGCGTAAGACATTAAAAAACTTCGTTGCGAATGTAGATGCAAATAAAAGGATATCTGCGTTTATAAAAATAATATATTTTTTTAAGAACTAGACATTCAATGTGAAATTTAAAAAAAATGAAGTGAATTCTGCTGATACCGATCTTAAAAAGACTCGTTTTTATATTAATATTAATACAAGCTCATTCTAAAAAGCAAAATAAATAAATAAATTATTAGTTTTTTATGATTTAAAATGAACTCTTATAGAATATGAGATAACATTTTCGCATTTTACTGCAAGGTAATAAAAATGAAATATAAAAAAAGTTGATAAAAATTTAAATATTTTAACTGTTTAAAAATAACTTTAAAATAATTAGATATTAATATTGAAGGTTAATTTTAGCACTTGTTCTTGGAATTCAAAGCAGCATGTATTTAAAAATTTCAAGCAAAAATGATGAATATGTTATTATATTTCTAAACTGATGAAGCATTTTGTTTAAAAAATTGATTATTTTAAAATGAGGTCTATTTATTGTTTTGTAACTATTCGTCAGCCTTCTTTTCTCATTTAGTTATCGAATTAATTGAGTTCTCAAAATCATGTTTGACAAATTTATAAAACTTTTTCCATCCATTTTTGTTTCCACACTGCAGCTTGAAATAATTTTTTCTCTATCGTCTAAGATTGTTAAAAAAATTTTAAAAAATCTATTTTCTCAAACATTACATACATTTTTTTGTTTTCTTCAAACATTTACGTAAGTTTGTAATAACATTACATAACTTAGCGTGAATTTGCATATATTTTCTCGCTTATTTTTTTCTAATGGACTCTTTTCTTTAATGTTTTTAGAATAAATATGATTTGCATTTAAGCTTAAGAATAATATTTTAATTATCTATGGGCTATTTCTGTATAGTTTCAACTACTTCATTTCTCGATTCAATCTCTGTAAACAATTTTATGAATTTTTTATTTATTTGAAGAACGTCCTTTTCATTATCTTTTATTCTTTATAGCATGTATAGTATAACCATCTGGTATTTAATAAATAATATTTATAAATTACCCTTTTTTGCTGAATTAACATCGAAAGGTTGTCATAAAATCCAAATTATTCATGCTATGTGATTATTATACTTAACTTTTCTAATGAGTAAAATAACTAAAATGAATATTATACATATGCTGTTTGGTAGAAAATTTAACAAAAGATTGTTTTTTCAATACAAATGATAAAATTTATAAAAAAATAATCATATTTATTTTCTGTAACAATCGAAGCAAAAAAATATCTCAATTAAAAAGGAATTTTTATTTCCCTTTATTGAAGACATATCTTTCGTGACGAAAAAAAATAATTCCCGAATATTCCTGTGAACCAATTGTTAGAAATGAAAAAAGAGAAGTTAATGTTCTTTTGCTAAATTCAGTTACCTTAACCGCATTTAATTGCGGGTCAAATTTCAGCCCAAGTTGTGCCACTGTGTGGATTGTTTCTATCTAATAGAATCAAATAAAAACTAATTATATTTACAAATAATTATAGAATGAAAATATTAATGAGAAACATTATGAACAAATGACTTTTACAAAAAGTGATTTTATACATTTATTTGGAATCTAATAACTTTATAAAGAATATTTAACACTATAAGATCTTTGAATGATACAAATGCTGTCATGATAATATCATATTTTATCCCCCTCCTAATAATATTAAATATCGTTGATACTAAATTTTTCAAATCGTAATCTTCTATGGATATGCTGAAGCCTTGGAATTCATGAGTTTAAAAATTTAACGAAATATATAAATTTTTGAAATCAAGTCGAAGTATCCCCGAAAATTAGTTTGCAAGAAGCATTAAAAGTCATTACGACGAAAAAAGATTCATCAAAGAAACTCTCTGTAGAAAAGATGTTGTCTGATGAGAAAAAGAATGGCAGAAATATCAATCGATAGTTTTTGAAATATGCGAAGCTTACGGATATATTACAGTTTAGTGCACGTGTAAAACATATTATTAACATGAAGAACAGTCATTCACTTCACCCTCTAGGGTAAATTGCATTCATTACTTTTATAATTCATACAATACAATTTTAATATTTTTAGATCTAATCATGTCCATGTCTAAGAATTAGTGGTCTGGTTGTCAAGACTCGGTTTCTAAAAAATAAATTAGCAAAAAAAGAAAAGTTAACTGTCAAAAAAAAATTATGAGTAGTTCTATTTTCTTGTCAATGAAGTAATTCTAGCAATGAAGTTGCTTCGATTTCAAAAGCTCCATTTCAAGTTTGACCAGTTCCACACAAACAACACAATATTACAATAAAAATGTAGAAATTGTGAAAAATTTGGAAGAAGCGTATATTTATACAAATATGATTTAATCAAAAAATAACGATAAAAATGACAATAACAAATGTGATCAAGTGCATGTAAGTGATTCAGATTTGTGACCAAGCTTTATAACTGATAATTTAAAAATAGTTTGTGTTAAGAAAGGACCTATATAACATGAAAGAATTTTTGCTTAGAAAACTGAAGGTACATAGTTTTCCAATACTTACTACTTTTTAAAAAGATGTGCTGAATGAGAGAATGCAGCCATGTAGCTAATTGATTTATTCAAGATTCGGTATTTTTTTATCCTGTATGATAGGTGTTTATAATAATCTGAGAAAGTCATCAACTGTAATTCAAGATTATGAGCTTTCTATTCGTTATTTAATTCATTTATTGTTTGGAAAGAATTAATGAAACGACTAAATTTATATTCAACAGTTTATAAAGTTAATATAAATAACGATACTAAAATACTTAAATTACTCACAGAGAAAAAGATCCTTCTCTTAAAAAATTACTGTTTAAGTGAATTGTAAATGCGATTTTATTTTTAGCATATAATAATCTTCTGCTTCTAGGAAACGGTGAAATAATATGAACGTCTAATAATGGTCAAGTTTTAAGTTTAATCAAATTATTAAGTAAATACTATTCTGTACTTATGGGTTATATAAACAGAATTTAAAAAATTCCAAAAATAGAATTGTGCAGGATTTAACACATACATCACAAGAACGAATTATTTCTGCGTTAGGAAATTTCTTAATAAAATCAAAAATGATACAAAAGTAGCCACATATTGTAGTATACAAATGAATTCCACTTCTGATATTTCCTATAAAAAACCAACCGCAGTTTTTATTAGTTATGTAAATTTTGAAGATTAAGTGCAAATGTGTCATTTCTAGTATTTATGGAAGTAACGGATTTGACTGAAGAAGAACTGGCAAAAGTTCTATTGGAAATATTAAGCGAACTTGATTCAGATATTTTGAATTGCAGCGGATAGGCACACGACAACGGTAGCAAATTGAAAATGAAAATATAAAAGTGTACAATCTATAATAATTGCTCTAAACCCTCATGCAATTTATATGCCTCGCCTGTGCACATTCTTTTAATTCATTAATTTATGATGCCACTTCCAGCAGTATATACAGGTTTTTTTATTTATTTATTTTGATATTTCAACTTTTATATTGATTAAATTATTCATCTACAAACAGATGGGAAGTTTTATAAAGAAATTTAAACATTACTCTTAAACTATTATGCGACCCCCATTGGGAAGCCAAAATAAATGCGGTCAAAGCAGTGTATATATAGTTTCAACAAACTTGTTAAGCCCTAGAAGAATTTTTCATATAAATAAAAATAATACAGCGGTATCCGACAATAAAAGTTTATTGGTTTCAATACAAGACATGGCATCAATTTTATTTAATAGTATTTATATAATAGTATGGTTTACAGTATTGTACAAAATTAGCCCTATCAATGAACTATTTCAATTAAAAACATTTGATCTCGATTGGGCTTCGAATTTAGTTAATAAAATTAAAACTGAAATCCAAAATTTAAGAACAAAATTTAGCTTACTCTTAGACGAATTTGAATCTTTCAGAGAATTTTACTGAAAAACGAATTCGAAAAGAGGACAATTATATTTCGAAATAGCATAAGATGAAATTATAGGAAACCCGATTGAAGAATTTAGATGTTTTTTTAGCTCTGAAACTGATACTGTTATTGTGCAGATAGAAGATATTCAAAATATTTCAAATAAGTCATTGATATAAAACTTTTAAAAAAAATTGAATTAGAAAAATTCTCCCAAAACTTTGTAACGTTTTATAATAACGATGTAGATGAAAAGCTAACCCAAATAATTATTTTGCTACAGGATTTGATTTTGAATGAAAAGGATATATATAACACGCAAGGCATACTGTAACACACACTAAAAAATTATGAGTTATTTTTAAATGTATTAACTGTGTTAAAACTTTTCGTGACATTGTCAATTTATAATAAGTTATGAGCGCTCTTTCAGAAAATTAAAATTAATGAAGAATTTATCTTCGGTCAAGTATGTGTTTAAATAGCTTAAATGAACTTTCTATATTATGCATCGAAAAAGAAATTACAAAAAATTCTGACTTTTTTGAAGAAATTAATAGCAGAAACAAAATCATGCATTAAATAAACATACGATAGTATTTTTTTTTTTTTTTTTGTAAAGAAATTTAGGGGCCGAAATGATCTTTTTGCACCGAGGCCCCTTCGTAGAGACGGGAGACTCTGAACATCTAGTAATGTTTTAGTGAGATCTATGATGTGGTTTTCAGTGAAATACATATCCCGAATTACTGTGATAATTGAAATACAAAGTTCTTGGATAAAAAGATTTAAAAATAAAAATTCATTCCTTCGAAATAGTATTGTAATAGGTATGAAAATTATTTAATTTGATCGAAGCATAAAATCACGTCAAACCATAAAATTAACTAATGAAAGTAAATAACAAAAATTAATCATCTACTTAAAATATAAAAACAACAAAAAGGGTTTGTGATAGAAAAATTAATGATCATCCGTGGTATTAAAGGAAATTAGATTAAAATAGCAAGGAAAATTAGCTAATGTAATCCAAACAAACAAACAAAAAACAGCTGTCAAAACAATAAAAGTCACAAACATTTTAAATCAAAATGTTCATGACTTTACTTCATCAATAAAAGATTAACTTGGGATCAACTTCAACAATAAAAACACTAAAAAACGCTTCTGAATAAAAAGAGAAATTAAAGAAAAGTAAAACATTTTGAAACGGATTACATAACTATTAAAATAAGCATGAAAATTGTGTCAAGTCAATGAAAGTCAATTGTAATATCAACTCACAATATAAAAAGAGTAAAAATACTCCACGTGAAATAGTAATAAACAATTTTCCAAACAGATTAAATAAAATCTGATAAAACAAGCATGAAAATTAATTCATTCAACCAAAGCATAAAACAATTATCAAATCAAATGAGAGTCAAAAACATTTTATCAATAAAGATTTATCAACTAAAAAAAACAAAAAACAAAAAGAGTTTGGGAAGAAAAAAATGTAAGCAACTTTCAATCATCGATGACGTCAAACGAGCACATTAATTTTATGATAGATTTAGACGCTTCAAAGTTCAGATCTCTACTGATAGATCATGAATGCAGTGTAATTAATAAATTCTGAAGCGTGGGTTTACTCTTTAATGACAGAAAATGTTGAAAAGATAACCAGAGGATGATTATTTAAATGTTAACATTAATTATTCTTTTTAAGTTAATGAGAATAATGGAAAAGAAAAACGTATTAGCTGATTGGTTGATATATAAATGTTTTAGGAATTGTAATCCAAATAAACTAGCTTAAAGTTTCTTATTTAGTAAAATTAGTATAGTCTAGTGATAGATAAGACAGTTTTTGAAAGGAGTTTGTTTGTTGAAATATACGAGTTTTTTCTCGTATATTTCAACATAAAGGTATGTGGGAAAAAAAGAAGAAAAATTATAATTGCTACTGAATAAAGCATCCCTAAAAACAGGCCAAATGTACATTTCTTTCGACATTTATAGATTTCGACAATTTGATATTTTTTCTACAATAACGATTTTCATGTTCTGTGTTAGTATTTAATATATATTTTTTCAATGATACTAATTTGATTATTCACATTTTTTTTTGTTTCTGACTATCCCAATTTATCAGAAGCAGTTTTGAGTACAAAACACTATATTCTTATAGATAAGCGCTTTTATGGCTTCTGTTGCTTTTTTTGTGGAGGAGCACATTTCAATACTTCGAATGAAAAGTAACAAATATTATTCTTTCTTGCTTTTAGAGGGGTGCAGGCACAGTGAAGTCGAGTTTGTTCTGTGACAAGACTTTTCTTATAGGAGACGCTGTATCCTAAATGGTGATGGCCAGTTGGAACGAGATTTAGTTCCAGTCTCTGTTTTTGAGATATTAGTCATTAAAAACTGCACGTGCTTTAGACCAGAGGGGGGGGTAGCTTCGATATTGTCAATATTTTCACTGATGAATATAAGTATATGTAGTCATTGAAAATGCAATATTTTATTTGGGCGCGAGAAGAAATTCGTAAAGAATAATTTAATTAATTAAAAATTTATTCAGAGCTTGTTGGTTGGCATTTACAAGTTGAATAGGCATTTAGAAAAAAGTAAGACTTAAGTGCGATGTATCAAATATTTTACGTCTAGTTCTTTGCTTGACATAAACATTCAGAGACATACAAGCCTATCGAAATCATTGCACAAATAAATTTCCAGATTTATAGATCTGAAATATCAAAATTTTCTAGAACTCTGATGTCGAATTTTTCGACAATTTTTTCTGAGTTCATACATGAAAAAGTAAAAGAGAAAATATACACTACAATTGCTTATAAAAAATATTTTGAACTTTCTACAAGCGCTAATAATTATTTTTTATGAGTTATCAGAAAGAATATAAATTAACAAAAATATTTTAGTAATGCGACAAAAATGTACACTAGAAGGAATTACATTCAATTTTTAAATATTTTTTTAATTTTAAAAATTTAGGAAATTCTTCGATGATTTAAATAATGTGGAAGTCTACTTGGCTCTGTTCAGCAACACAGTATATGTTCCAAGATTTTTCCTTTTTTCAAAAAAAATCTGAAGAACACCTTTGTCCTTCAGCTTTCTTTTCTTCTAGTAGCTTTTAGTTACAATTGATAAAATAATACAGAATGATATTTAAAAAAATATTTCAAGAAATTGAAAAGAAAATATTAAAAGTAATTAATATGAAGAAAAACTTCTATAAAGCTTTACTAAAAGAGTAGTTAAATCTATGCTTAAAACTAAAAATGAATTTTATTGTTACATGCTATTTTATTTACATTAATTTTTTTGCAAACTTTGCTATTCTATGGTATATTGTTGTTTTAAGTATTTGTTTGCTTATTTCTATAGTAATACTATTAATTTTTAGGGACAACGAAATGTAATCTATTTTTTGAATGAAGCAGCTAATGAAATTGAATATCAGAAGATTTAAACATATTTCTTCAAGAAAACGAAATAAAATATTAAAGATCGTATATGCAGTTATTATTATTGTTATTTGTTTCAGTTATCTTGGCTAGAACACAATTTAAAACTATAAAATATAGCAATAAAATTCATTTCAAATGGGGACCCTCAGAATTCAAAGAACCAACAATATTTCTCAATTTCCTTTAATATTTAACAACTATGGCAAGAATTTTATTTCGAAATATTATCAAGTTTGAAAGCTGTGAAAACATATCATTTTTTAAATGTAATGATTCCTTTAAAATAGTATAAATAATTGTATTTCCTGTATTGATACTATTAATATATCATCATATAGCTATTTTCATATTACTAATATTTGATTAACACAATCTTTTGTCATCCGATGGTTTTTGTATTTCATTTCTTCCATTGAATGTAATATTATATTTTTAAATAAAGAAATACAAGATAAAATCAATTTTAAAAAAGAAAATATATATTTATTGACTAATTATAAGAGAAAAGTAATTTCGAATAAACTTAGATTGCTCTGTTTTCCTTAAGAATCAAAATAAGAGTTTTAAAAATATATATGTTTTTAAGAATATTTTCGGGTTGTTTTAATTTAATACTTCCAAGGAATTCTTTATTAAAAGTAAATTAATTCGTTTTACTTATATTGCTGCATAAAAATTAACATTTGCTTATCGAGCACGTCTTGTGATTTACGTGCATTTATAACATTTTATTTCATAACACGCATTTATTTTACTAGTTTGCTAGCGAGATGTGTTCTGTGAAATATCTGCAAGGTCAATGTAGTTACGAAAATTAACATATTTTCTTAAAAGAAAAGAAACTGATTTGCCGAATTCAAATTTTGAAAAATTATAATTTACTCATTTTATAAAGAAAATTAAATCTTCGACTGAAGATTATATTTTAATAAATAATATACTTGTTTGACGGGAAAGTTTCAACCCTTTTCTCATGTAGCTAACTATCTCAACATTTTTTTCAGCTGTCATATGCTTATTTTTGCAACTAATTTTAAACATTTCGTGATTTGAATTCCATTTAAAGGATATGATATTTAAAAATATAATTCTGAATGTAAAGTGGATTTTCTGCATCCAGAATTCATGAACAGATAATAAATTATTCACCAATCAATAAGGCAGATATTTATATTTCATATAGGGACATCCTTTTATCGGAATATAATGTACACCAAATGAGCAAAGTCAGATTAATTTCAGAATATATCAGATGTAATCTGTTAATATATTTCCAAAGTATGATGTCATGGAAATTTATTCAAATAATATTGTTTACTTATCTCCCATAATTCTTATAAAAACATAAGAATTTTTTTTTCTACTAGAATTAATGCAGTAAATCCATGCGATATTTGTAACACAGGCCAATTAGAATTGCGCATCTTTATAATGAGTAGTGAAATCATAACCCTTTCTTCCTGAAAGATTCTAAATGGATTCATAAATGTAATTGATGTGGGCAATATGACGTGTTTGAAGTGAGACTCAATCGAATTCATAAAATGATTTTTTCTTTCTTTCTTAACAAAGAATATCATGAATGAACTCATTTGTTAGAGCAAAATCCAAAACATTATATCAATTAAAATTTAGGAGCTACTGTAAAAGCCTTTATAATTGCCCCGGAATACCATTAAATAGATATCAGTAACAGGAAGTTTGATCATAATTTTGCAGTTCATTA
The DNA here is from genome assembly GCA_026289955.1 of Argiope argentata. Taxonomy (NCBI): domain Eukaryota; kingdom Metazoa; phylum Arthropoda; class Arachnida; order Araneae; family Araneidae; genus Argiope; species Argiope argentata. Next base: position 2,886,386 of record JAOUZG010010699.1, read on the forward strand.
TCACGCGATGCTAATTTTAATTTTATGTTTTAAATTATGATTGTGTTGTTGAATTCTTTGTCTGAATAGAATTGATAGATTTAATTTGTAGCATATTTTCGTTTAAGGATAATATTTAAAAGTTAAATTGTTTAGCATGTCTGTAGTTTGCAAAGAGATTATTTATTTCTAGCGATAAATAGAATAATTGAGTTTAATTAAGAAATGTTAAAAGAAAAATTTGAAAATATCTGCAACAAAGTAAATAATCGTAGCCGTCAAAATAAATAAAGTTAATTATTAATTTTGCTGTCATTGTAAATAAAGAAATTATTTTTTGTTTTTATTATGTTTTAAACGATTAAATATTTATTTACTTCATCAAATAATTATCAATCTTTTTTTAAAGAATAATTTACTATATTTTACATCTGTAAGAATTTCAGATACAAAAAGTTTTCTTTTAAAAATTGTTACATTTCTGAATAAATTTTATCATTCATATCTTTTTATAAGAATACAAATATTTTGCCATGATATATATATATATATATATATATATATATATATATATATATATATATATATAATTTTCTTTTAAATTACTAATCAATAATTAAAAAAAATTGTATTACATCTCATTGCTTGGAATAAATTGCTCATTGCAGTATATAGCGTAAAAGGACATTTTATAAGGAAAAAATGCTAAGTTTCCTTGATTTATAAAAGCATTAAAAATTTTCATGAAAATATAATATAAGAAAATCATTTAAAATTATTTCATAAGCAGGAAATTTAGATGACACAGTAATGAAAAAAAGGACAAAAATTAATACAATAAAATATTTTATAGCAATTTACAATAAATAAAAAAGTAATCTTATATTTACCACATAAAAATGTTTTTTTTTTGTTAAATTTTTCAAAATTTTCTTGAAGTTGAAAAAATTTCCCTTTTTTTCCCTTTTTAGATTGAAAAAGACTGCCAAATGGAATACAACTAAGAAGATTTGAGACTTAAATGAGAAACAATTCCTGAAATTGTAATGAAAAAAGTTTTTTTTCTTCAATTTAAATTTAAAAACTATTTTATGTGAGAATAAAAAATGTATTCTTTTAAAGTTTTGCTTATGCTTGTCATTACCATTTCATATATTTTAAACTATTTGCCTCTTGGGAACGAAATGTGTAAATTTTTTCTCGGTTAATATAATGTTAAATAATTTACGATCCTTCTTCAAATAAATCTCAACCCAAAACACCTTTCAAATTTAAATCAAAAATTGATAGGTAATTATCATAAAGTGTATAAAATGTAGTTAAAAAATGTTTTAAAATTTAAAGTACATTTATTTACTTCATGAGATATTTACAGTTGAAACACTTCCTTTTCCAATCTTGAAATTCTTTAAAAAGCAGTAATATTCTTTAATTATCCAGACTATTTTTTAAATACTATTCATCATTTTATATTCATTTGCCGAAAGGATCAACAGAAATATGAAGAAAATAATTTGTTAATCTGACAAAATTTACTTCTATATAATTTATTCTTTTATTCTGAATTCTTTCTTTCTGGTTTATACATAGTCATATTTACTTTATTTTAAAGACTTGTTGTCTTTTCCCTTTTGATTTTGAAAATTATAATTTAGTGATATAGATACCAAATTTTAGAGTTCGAAAATAAGGAAAAAAGTAAACAAAGAGATCCATCTGCATATTTGTTTTAGTTTAATTGCAGTTTTGATATTTTCTATTTTTAAAAGGAAAGTGGAAAAACTTTATAAAATAGTCAGTAATTTTCACCGATTATTTTTGATATATAATTACTGAAAGCATTTTTAAAAAATCAAAACACATACGGGATTTTTTAAAATTTTAAGTTAAGCAAACACATTTAGCATGTCATTTTTATTTAAAATTAGAGTTTACTTATTTTAAATATGAATGATTGGAAAATAAAAATACATAAATGAAAATGTAAATAATTAATTCAAAATCAAATTTGGATTAATTATTCTTTGCCAATAAATTAATCAATCGTTGGGTATCCTAATTAATTTTTCATACCAATTAAAAATTGATTAAAAAATGTAATTATGTTGATAAAAATAACCATTGCAGTATTTAAAAATTTTATTTCCCTGTTGGATTTTTGTTTGTATCACCATACTCACATTTTTATTAGCATTAAAAATCTAACTTGAAATTCCATATCTTTTGTGATTACATATTGATATACCATATTCTAGATGATGTCCTTATTTGTTTAAATAGGATAAACGTTTACCAAATAAGTTCAAGATTTTTTTTTTTGTCTTTGATATAATTTTTTATTTAGAAATTTTAAGATTATTTCAGAAATAAAAAGAAGAAACAGGAGCATAAAGTAATAAAGTAGTAAGTTTCTTCTCTTTTTTAAAATTTTTCCTGCTAATCATTTAAAAATAATCTATAACATTTTATGATTAAAAAAGGTACTTAGACATATCATTTTATATGCATATTTCTAAAAAAACTATTCACGCTCTCTTTTTGCAAGCAATACATTCTGTAATGATTTTATGCTTTTTTTAAATATATAAATAACCTTTAAATATATCTGCAAAAAAATTTTTTTTTTATTTTCATAATATTTGTTTTAAATAGTAAAAAAGGATGCATTCCTGAATTAAAATACTGATTGAAACTTAGAAACGGAAACATAAAAATCAAATTCCCAAAGGAATATAAATCTATATTTAAACTCTCGATGGAAAAACCTTTTATAGAAAAACAGTAGTGATATGGAAATAATTTGTAATAGAAGTTTTAAATAAAGTGGAACTAATAAATTTGATTTTAGTGTTAAGTTTAGCTTAAAATAAAAGCATAGTTATATATTTTTATGAAGAGTATAGAAATAAAGAATTAAATATATGTAACGATTTGAAATCATGCCGTAAAACAATGTACTTTTAAAGCTGTGAATTAAAAGTAATTCAGAACTATAACATAACTATATTAAGTCATCACTTCATTTTAAAATCTGAAAAAAATTTAATGCATTGTAGAAGCAATAGAAACGACAATTAACACTTTTTTAAAAAATAAAATATAAAGAAAAATCAAGATGAAATAATTTAGAATTCGATAATTGACGCTCTAATAAGTTTTAAAAGAAGAAAAATACAAGAAATTCCATAAATTTCTTAATGTTTTTAAAGTTATATCCTAATTTTAAAAAATGAATCTCGACGATAGGCGATATGAGCAACAAATTTGGTTCATCGTAAGCAAAAAATGTAGTTACTTAAAAAGTGTGTGAATGTTAATCGATATTCTGTAAAATTTGCAATATTTATAAAATATGTGCGAAAATGCAAAAATGTGATATATTAAAACACGAAGAAAGATTTAATTCAAATATATACAAATAGATAATGCAGTTTTCATAAATGAAAAGGTACATTTTACAAAAAAGTTTTTAAATTGTAATAAAGATAATATAATATAAATTTATAACAAAACATTTTTAAATATCATATAACCGCAAATGAGGAAAGTTTTTGAGTTTTAGTGGATTATTTGGTAAACCAGTTCGTAATGATTGTAAATTCTAATGAAAAAGCTAAATTTAGCTTAAACTGTAGCTTTAACTGTAAGATATTTTTGATCTGCTATACTAAATTTCTAATATCATGAGACATTCTGAACAATGTAGTGAATGAAATTTTGTAACAATTCAAATGTGCTTAAATTTTTTTAAACTTGCAAATGGTATGTATAAACACAAGGAACAAAATTTCTGTTATTTTGTTTCCTTCCAAACATGCGGTATATGTTCTCCAGGTAGGTTTTTAAGCCTTGTTATTTTTCGTGGTACATTTGATAAAAAACAATGATATTTTCTGTTCTCAAAAATGCTGTTGACTGCAGTGCTAGTCATTGAAGCTTAACAGTTTTCCTTATTAAGCTTTCTATATTATGCACGATAAATCAGTAATGTTTTTAAATGAAATAAAGAATCCAATAGGAAGAAAACTGAAAACATTTCTTCTCTTTCCATCCTTCCTCAAACATTTCACTTTATGCCGGCATAGTATTTTTGACGGTTTCTGAGTGGTAGCGTCTTTTAAGAAGACATTCTTTACATATAGGCATGTCTCTTCCCTTAACGCTGACATTCATATCTTTGGTTTGTGTTGAATTCAAAATGTAAATCCTTCATTAAATAAAGATAAAAATTAACCAAAAGATGAAAAAAAATCAAGTGGATATTCTGGAATAATTTAAAAGATTCTTCACGTTTATATGCGATGCTGAAATAGCAATAAAAATGTGCAGTTAAGAATAAAAATTCGCTTTAAAAGAAAGATTCGGAAAAACTCTATGTGCAATATTTTCCTCCACGCTTTCCGCAAATAATGTTATCAACTTCTTTGAGATAAAAAAAAATTATTTATGACTGCTTCAAAAATGTTTTTAAAATATTGGAGGGGAAACAATATGCAATAAAATTTATATTATTAAAAATATTATGTATAATTTGAAGGGACGTAAATAATATTATGTTTCTCAATTAGATTCCGAAAATGCTTCAAGAAATCTTCAAAATTATGAAATCAGAATATGATATTAACAAGTAATCAAAGCAAAATTTTATTTCAAATAATAAATAACAAATGTTCATTTTATAAAATTTTAAAAATAATTTAGACGAATAAATTTGTTCTCGAATAAATTTTTGAGGATTTAATAATCGGCTTATTTTTTGAAATAATGCATTACATTTAACGAGAAATTGAAAGAACTTTCTTATGTTTGGTACGAAATATCGTAATATAATTGCGTTTTCAGCTTAATTCATTTATTTTTATCTAATATTTAAAGTTCTCTCTTTATTAGATAGAAGGGATAATGTGTCACAAATAGTACGTTTATTACTAAGGTACTTGAGTATACATCTAATACCCTATTTATTTTTTAATAAAAAGATATCAGTTATTAAAGAAATTAAGTTATTTAATATTTTGATTAATTTTCAATTAAATTCTTTTTAAAATTTCTAAAAATCCTTTCTTTACAAGTGAAGAAGTAGTTGTGTGACGAATTAGGTATCTACAGAAGTAGGGCATTTTGAAAAGGAAAAAAAAAACATTTTTTTTAATCACGCATGTCCAATGATGAAAAATAAGCGAACTTATAAATCTTCTCAAGATTAGAAAATTTAAAATAGTTCAGCATGAAACATCGACTAAATAAAACTTTTGACTTTAAGATAATTTAAATGCAATTTTCATTGAAAACACACACACCTTTCTAATAATAATAATAAATAGTAGTGATAAATCCTCTGTGGTAAGGATGCTTTATATTACTTTCAGTGGGACTTTATAAAGGGCAAATGATAATAACTGCTCAAAACGTAAATAAGATGAATCATTTTAGCAGCAGATTATAAGCGTTGCATATTATAACTTAAAACCATTTCAACTTCAGAACACCTTAGTAAATCTACAAATAAGGTTTGGGATTAGATTTTTTGTTTAGATATTATGATTTAGGAATGTATATAAATCCTGATACTTTATTATTTTATATATATATATATATATATATAATAGTAATTTACATGAAAATGGACGTGTTTCAGCTTGCCGTGGTATAAATTTAAATATGAACAAGTAAAAAAAAAGTCAATATATTCTTGTTCTTTTGGAAAGCAACTAGAGAGAAATCACACTCATCAACACGTTTTGTTAATATACCCTCTATGCTGCACGTAATCTTTTTTACTCCAGTAATAACATTTTAAAATAACTAAAATGCATTAGCACGTTTCTTTTTCTTCTGTTTCGGGCCCTTTTAGCTACATAGTAATGATGCATAGCACAAACTAAATCGAAACATAAAAATACAATTATTACTCTTTGTTTTATAAAATCCTAATCGATCTATTAGGTAGCTATCTGCAGTACTTGCGATTACATTTTCTCAAAATTATATTGAAGTTCCTGAATTGGAATGCTATGATTGAATTTTTATTTAAATCTTTTACATAAAAAGTTAATGATAGTATATTAATAAAATTAAAGATGAAAAGAGAAACAATTGAAAATAAATATATTGTTAAGGAAAATTTATTTTTCAAAAAAATGTTTATGTCAACATTTTCTAGTTATATGAGTTCGTTACCTTGAATTTTTTTTAATGAACTATATATGCATTCACTGCATCATAAATTTCATTAATGAACCTCAGTTTTTTTCAGTTTGGAAACATTTCTCAATTAAAGCAAATGAGGATGAATATACTTTTAAAATCAATTTTTTATGAATTAAGAGAAATAATAAAATCGGACAGTAGAAGCTTTTTCTTGCAAGCATTTTTCTTGGTAAGGTCCAAGTTTTTAAATAAATTTTAATTGTTCTAGATATGGACAGCTTTTATTTCAAGATATTTCACGTCATGTTTCTTAATGTGTCCTTCCTTTTAGAACAGATACAGAGAGCACGAAGAAATAGATGGATTAGGGTTACAGGTGGATGAGATAAGACAGTGAAAGAAACAGAGAGAGCGTTTCAAAGTTAATGAATTCATTCGTCTTTGCAGAGAATATATATCACCATACGCAAGAATCCATTCTAGAATTAAAAAAGCCGCTTTGGACTAAGTCTGCTTTTTCTTTCTTCCTAACAGAAAAAAGAGAGACAGAGAGAGGGAATGAAAAAGAAAAATCTCAGTGTCTTTCACTTAATGATGTCTTAGAGCTACCAAAAGTTGACAGTGACCATCATTTTAAACTGTGTCTGTGAATCCAGCTAAAGAGCAGACAGTTTTTAGTTCTGTTTTTCTCTTCTCTCTTTTTTTTTTTCTTTTTCTACTATCTTTTCTTTTTCTTCTTACCGGAAAGAAGTGGGAATAAAAATAAAACCTGTTTTCTTTTGATGCGTGTTTTCGGAGATGGTCGAAGATCTGATAAGCTCCACCAAAAAGCTTTAACACCAACTGCAATTAAGAGGCTGATTTATGAATTCCACTCAGGATGCTAATTTGTTGCCATCCATCTAATGTCAAGCCATTTGCTGTGGTAAACCAACTGCAGTAGCTGTTTGCTCCCCCTACCAAATCTGTAGATATATTTTTAAGTGAAATCAAAACCTTGTGAGTAAGTGTTTCTCGATCTATATGCTTCATACAACTACTTGCGTTAAAATCGGTTAAAATTTACTATATAGTAAGATAAAAATAGAAACAATTTTTTTCTTGAAAATTTAACTTGTATCACACACATTTTTGTATATGAAAAAGAAATATACTGATGCTTTATATATTCAAACTTTAGTAATGGCTTACAAGTTTCTGAAGTTGGCATTTGGTCATAGTTTTAAATAGGAGAAAAGAACAAAAATTGGGTCCTTTGTTATTAATTTATTGTTCTTATTTTCCTGATGTTTGATTTATAGATATAATATTAAAATAATTGTTTGCCTTAAAGGTAAATCAAGATTTCAGAAAATCTAAAATCTCATGTTTTAAAAAGTTAAAAATAGATGATGCTGAACTAATGCAGAAGCTCTTCTTTCTACTTTTCAGTGGCAAACCTTTTGTATTATAAAATATTTAATAACAAATAAATGATTAATTTCAGTATGTAACATTGTTACATTTCACAATGGTAATCTTAATAAAATTTCAGTTCATTTAGAAAAATGAAATATGTGAAAATTTAAAAATATTTTTATGTTCTGTTTAAAAACTGCTGACCACCTATTATAATTGAACTATAATCCATATATACAGATTTCATATTACTATTTTATCATATAAGCTAGTTAATTCTGGAAACTAAAAAAAATAATTTAAAAAAATCGAATATTGTAATCACAAAAATAATTATTGTATGTTGAATATGAAACTTGAATATAAGCAGTGAGATATATAGCGATAAAGGCTGTTATCCCATAGGAACGAAAAAGTTGCAATAAATGGGTATCAAAATATTTCAAGGTTTGTCTAAAGATGCTTAGATAATTTTTGCTTGCGATAACTTGTGACAAAAGAAATGCTCGTCTGTTGTTTTCGAGCAGCACAATATTTTTACGGAAGCTCGTTACAGCTTGATTTCTCAATAACTAATTTAGAAAATAAATTTTGCTTAAAAATGTTCTGTCTAAAAATTGGTTTCCTAAAATGCATTTGTTTTAATATTTTAAACTTTGTGATTATAATTCGTCAAACATACGACAAACAGTAGGTACAAAGAACTGGTACTATTTATGTACTTCCAGCATTTCCGTATTCATTTTCAAAAAAAAAAAATAATTTAGATCTAAACCAAAAGAAAATTAAATAAAAAGAGCTATAAAAAATAGTAACATATTTATATTTGAAAATTGTTATATACACCCGACCTCATAAAGTTTAAATAAAATAAGTTTTAATCTTTAGACCTTTTTTAAAACAGTAGGGAATTAATACCCCTAATCCTCGATAAAGTACAAACCGCTGAAATGAATACAGTAATAAACATAGTTTTATCTGCTGTAGGTCTAATCAATCAGTATTCTATCCTTGCTTTTCCCAGTTTTGATTTCCGAGATTGTACTTGAAACTCATTCAATTTCACCTACGTTCTCAATAAATATTATTCTCATCGCGAATTTCTTAAGGTAATACTGACAACTCAAGGCTAAACTTTAATTTAATGTGCGCAGTTAATAGGAAAGGAGGAGGCGATACTCATACGAAAGATATACCTTAGTTGGTTACGTTTTATATATATATATATATATATATTAAGGTTACCATATTTTGCAAATGCTTGAAATTCAGTACTTAAAATTATAATAATTGAAGGGGCAAATGGAATGATGAGGGTGATAACGATGCCCAAGGTATCAATTCTGAAGAAAGTAGAAAAAGACAAAATTTATTTTTAGTTTTATCTGTACTTGACCACAAGGAGTCAAAATAAACTACTTTGCACCAGGGTATCATTTAATCTCTTCACCTTTTTCTCAAATTTAAATCTTCAAAGAGGCTTTTTTTTTGCAGAGGCACCGTTATTGAGAATGAAATCGATATGGGCTTAAGTGGAAGCTTTTGCTTAACTAATTAAATAAAAAAGCTATTTATGTATTTATTTCAGTTAATCCCTAAAAAAAATCAACTTTTTCAGCTATGGCTTCAAAAAAGAAATTAAATATCTAGATTTCGATTTATTTTTAAAAAATTCGAAAATTCAAATTTATTTTCCCTTTAGCACTAGGTAATCTCTAGTTTTACTAATAACAAAAGAGAACGTTTGTGTATCCTACAGGTACCGTTCTCTACAGTACCAGGACTCTACAGGTACCGTTTGACCGAGAGTTACCGAATTCGGCACCAACGTACTTTGAAAAAGGAAGATGTACACATTAAAGAATATTTTTATTAAATAATTTATAATTAATTTAAAAAATTATAAAATTTTGATGGTATTTCTATTATTGTAATTTTCAAAAAAATGGAAGTAAAAAATTTATTTTTATGTCAATTTAAAATTTTAAAAAAATGATATCAGTTTATTTGTCGAGAAACTTTTCTTGAATTTCGATTATTTATAAAAAATTTATCTTTAATGATTTTAAACAATACATTTCATTGAACTTAAATTTAAAAATAAAATATTTCTGTTAATTAACTGATAGCGCAAGAGGTTAATTCAATTTTATTTCGATTTAGAACACGTTTGGATTTTTTCGATGAGCATTTATTTAGACTTATTTAAATCTGTGATTTCAAAAGTTGTTGAGAAATAATAACTCGTATCAGAAATGGCAAAGGCATTTAAAAATTGTTTCATTTTGTGATAAACGTAATTCCAATGACTTTTGAAATGATGAAGTGAATTAGAAGAAAATTATTAAGCAAATATTAAATTAAAAAATATTGAAATATGAATTCTGCATCATTTTTCAAAAAGAAATCTGAAACAAGTATGAATTTCCGTTTTTTCCAATACTTCAAAATTTCTATCTCCTTATGATTCTTAATCTAATTCTAATTCTTTATTACACAAAAGAGAGATAGGATTTTCAAATACTCTAATCGTCTTTTACATCGTTTTTATTCTGTCATAGAAGTCAGGCCTTTACATTATTTTTAAGAAAAAATTCAATATATTTATTAATTTAAAAGTTATTACTCATTACAATTTATGTCCCGATTAACATGAAAGATCGTATTGGAAATGAACATAAAGCTGAAAATGGGTTGTTTAAATAAATAAATACAATTTATTGCCAAATATCAACTATACATAAATTTACCAAAAGCTTAACAAAAGACACCGCTTTTAAATTAGTAATTCAAACGGTTTTCATTGGAATTTTATTTTGATGTAAAAGTTAAGCAACGGTTATTAATTTTCTTGCAGTTAAGAGAGTACTTATCAAATAGACACATAAAAAAAAGTAACGTTTTTGTAGCTAAGAGACCCCTTTACAATTCATTGAAAAGAGCAAAAAGATTTTTTAAAAAAGTTCAAAATTAGAAGCAAGACTTTAGAAGAACAAATTAACATGATAACAGATTAGTCTCAATATCAAGTGACTAAATGATTTTACAGTAACTATTTTCGAAAAGTCTTTTATATATAACATTATGTAAATAACTTTTTTTTCAAGATCTATTTATGATAAGCGTGTGTAAGAAAAGATACAGTATCATGTATATACAAAGCATTTATGCGTCAGCAAAGAAATAATATAAGATAAATAACTGATTGCAATAAGAATATCTACAAATCCGTGAAAAAGAAATCGAATATCAGTTCTCTATTCTTTGTTTATGTAAAATTTTCAACCTGTTATCCTTTAATCTACTTCCAGATAAAATTGCTCTGATTAAGAATTATGTTTCTTAAAAAACGATTAAGATAATAGCAATTTTGTTTGATTTATGTAATTATATTAAAACCTTTGATTTAGGTAAAATAACAATTTCTGATGAGAGATGAACTTTGTTAAGTTTCATTAAGAGCGATATAAAATCCCTTACATACTTTTAAATCTGTTTTTACTTATTTATCTCACTTGACCATAAATAATTAGAGAGGGGAGAAAAAATCTCTCTAACCATTATTCTAGTTTGTCTTTTTTTTTAAAGTTCATTCATTGTAAGTCTTATTAAAATAGGCATTGTATTTTTAAACAGAAATTCTAATGTTTAATCTTTGATAAAAATATAAAATTGTTTTCTGATACCCTTTTGAATTCAATTCAATTTATCACTTTCATTTGGTTTTAAATTTAATGCGAGAAGCTAAGTTTCTTTACAAATAAAATTTATTTATACGGTCTATAATCTCAATTAAAAAAAATTTAAATCATCTTTTTATAAAGATAACTTATTTATTGGTTAACATTTTTTAATTAAAATTATTAGTCCACTAATCTCCAGATCTCCAGATCAGAGAATCTTTTTATTTGTCAATAATAATACAGAATAAGAAAAATCAATCAAGTTAACTTTAGTACGATTATGTTTGTCAAAAAATATTCCGTTTTTTCCCCTTAATTTTTATTTGTTGGGCAGGACGCAATTTTTTTTATTTGCTTAAGAACATAACATAGTAAAAAAAGCATCAAGAAGATAATTATACAATAATTTAAGAACATAGAAAGAAAAATCCATTTGCAACATTGAATTCCTAGATTTATCGCAAACAGAGCACCCGATAAACTTATCATTTAAATTATTTATGTAGATACAAGATAAAATTTTTGTTATATTTTTTAAATTCATTTATGTAAATACAAGAAAAAAATTGTTCTATATCTTCAAGAAATAATTTCTTGATTTGTTTCCCAAGTAATAAACCTAAATCCACAAATATTCAATCATAGTCATTACTTTATTTTAAACTTATTTCCCATTTTACCTTATTCATGCTATGTTAAGAATGAGCCTTCTTCGTCTCTATGCTTCGATAGATGGCACTTAACCCCTTGGCATACGAATTTATTTAACTTTCTAATTAGATGACACATCCTATTTTCGTAATTTATTGTTAATTTTTTTAAATAATATATGGAAAATTTGGGATAGTAAAGCGTTTCTAATTGATTTTTGCATATTTAAATTCTGTGGCTTAGTTGCAGACTTGAAGCTAAAAATTCAGTAATTTGATGCGCGTGTCAGACACGCAATGCCTGCGAAAGGGTTAATTGTATATGAATAATTATCAGTTTTTAACTGTAGAATAAATTTCTAAAGGCAAACCTGAAAAACTTTCGATTAAGTACAATTCTTTAGTTAATACAAATGTGTACGTAAAAGCAGGTTTCGAGCATTTCAAGTGATTCGAAAGGCAGTAGTAATTCGAGCATTTCAAATTAACTTCAAAGAAGTTGATACTCTTGATACCATTAAAACTATTTAATGTTTTAAAAATTTTAGCATTTCTTTATTTTATTCCAAAGAATTAAATTAAATTCTTTAATTTCAACATATGAAAGAGAAAGATTTAAATCGATGGTTCCCAGTTTCAATTCAAATAGAAACCATTGTTTTAAAATTTTATCTTCAGAAATAACAAATCACAAACAATCGATTTCAAATCAATATTAAAAAATCAATCATGTTCTATCGCCGCCCAAAGTATCATTCGTATCAAAATATTGACACCGTGATTTGTATATATACTAATAAAAGTAGTCTATGGTATTTTAATTTATAAATCAATACATGACTAATAGCTTTATTAAATGACGATAGTATTTTATTTATTGATAAAGTTATAAATAAAATAAGCTAATACGCATACATGGATATTTTTAATATTTAAAATAATTAGTAAAATTTTCTTTCGGTATTTTAACTGAAATAGTCTTACCTATTCATGGAATTAAGGCTTTCAAACATAGAGCATAGAATTTCAAGTTAATGATACAATATAAACGGCTGAATGGATTTTTTCGAAATATTTCTTCAAGCTGTATCAAACATAGTATTTAAGAGAGGAAATCGTTTGCCTATTACAAAAGTTTAAGAGGAAAAATGATATGTTACATGTAATTACATAAAAAAGAAATGGTTAATTTAATAATTAGGAATTTCTTAAACAAGTCATAAAAGAAAGGATCACATATATAAAGTAATTGATAGTTTATAATCATAAGTGGAATTTTAACGTATTATTTTTCAATTTTTATTTCTAATGATATTTATATTTCGCTGGTTTCGATATTTTGTAAATATGAGTTCAACTTTAATTTTAATAAGAAAAAAATATTCACGTTCCCCTCGCTTTATTTACATATTCCCATGTAAAAAAATTTATCGTTACTTTGCAATACAGCCGAAGTGACACCACGAAAAAATGGGCACGAGTGGTCAAAACTGTTTTTTAATTTTATGATATATAACTGTAAATTTTTAATTGCGTTATTATTTCGCATTAAAGAGATCACTTTTAAAAACTGCATCCAAAGAAAAAAGTTCTGATGCTCATTTGAAATTTAATATATTAACTGTGTATTCAATCTTGTTAGTATATTTTCACTATGCTTTTTTTCTCTGTCTATTATTTTAAATTATAAAACATTAATGACTATTTGTAAAAAAGGTTTAATACTTTCCCTTCTTTAGTGGCAGTACTTTAGTAAATAATTGCAACAAGTCAAAATGGGCAAATTATTTCTTTTCAACGAGAATGACAATGCTGATTTTAAAAAAAATGATTATGATGAGTTGTTTGAAAAAAAAAAAAAGATTACATGCTTAAGCAAAATTTTCCTTCTTTTATATTTTGTCTAAAATTAAAAGCAGATTTTTTACATCAAAATGAATTGTCGGTATACTGATTTCGTTTTCCAATTCATTGTTTTTTGTCATTTATTGTATTCACAACCAAGCAGATAGAAATGCAAACATTGTTCTAGAAAGGATATTCAAGGAGCAGAGCTCATCAAAATCTTAATAATACATTTTTCGGCTGTTACATATTTATTTCGCCAAAGAAATTACTTAATTCGGAGTATATACCATATAGTATATTACCTATGAATAGAGGAATTTAAATATCTCGGAATATGTTACTTTTTATAAATATTTTATATTTATCTTTACCACATTTCTATATTTGAAATATTTTAAATACTAAATGAACTAATAGTTATGTGATAGAATATAAAATGATTTAGAAATTTCAATCTTTATTATACAGTGTCCAATTATTGAACACGATGCATTTATTTCGGCTGAGAATTAGCATCTTTTATTCCTGATCATGGCGTTTTTTTAAATTTATGTTGATTTATCTTCAGTTTCAGTTTTTGTTAAATCATTTTCGTATTTATAATACTCGCATTCAAGAATATTTTTCGTGACGAAATCAAATTACTTGATTTCAACTAGTTCAATTTAAATGTCTTCACAATTTAAAATAGTTTTAAAATGAATTTCCCCCTATTATTTTGAATTAAAATTTCTACCGTGAAGTTCAAATCTAAATGCACCAGGTTGTTATTTTTATGTAATATTACTATAAAAAATGTCCTTGAAAATTCTTTTCCGTTTAATGTAAGCAATATTTTTGGAATTTTAGTATTTGTTATGTGAGGGGAATCACTGGCAAAAGTTTCAGATCATTACCTGCATTATTTTTTCGAAATTCTACTTAATTAAAAAATCATATACAGTCGTCAAAAAATGCTTATATATATACGCTTATAGTCAGAACTCAAAGCTTGAAAAAAAACTGTTACAAAAATATTGTTTTATAGCTGCAAATTGTATCATAATGGTAGAAAAATTAAATATGAATATTTAATTTCAAAAAATATATTCGAAAATAATATTTGAAGTTTAGATTATGTCTGAATTATATAAACTGAGCAGATTTTTCAAATACCTTTAATCTCACGTAATATAACTATTTTAATATTTTCGTGAAGCAGCTGAATAAAAGCAAATTATTATTCTTTTTCAAATTTAACTTTTCATCAACTTTTTTTGAAATTTAAAATTTTTTATACCATTTAAAATTGAAGAGGAATTTTTTTTTAAACTGGGGAATTGCTCAGTACTTAAAATTTAATTGATAAATAAAAGGCTTGCAAGAACTTTTTGACGACTCTGTTCAAGTAAATCTGATAAAGTCACATTTTTCAAAATTTAATGCATATATTAATCTGAAAATTTTACCTATTACATATTTTGTATAACATTATTTACTAGGATTTTAAAAAATTCACTCAATAAAAAATGAAAAAATAAAATTTTAATTTCCAATTTCATTTTTAAATTTATTCTTGAACTTATTTAGGTATTATTACATCTCAAAAATCATAACGTAAATAGTATGAATGAATAAAACTTTAAATATTAAATTTTTCTTTGAATTTAACAAATTTTTAATTAAATATGAAAAATTAAAGTTAAAAATTTCTCCTTTCACACCTAATTCGATGAAGTATGCAGATGCAAATTTAGAGACCTATTTTCGATAACCTATTTAATGATTTAAAAATTATTGTTAAATATTTTTTCCGCATTCTGGTAATTTTCCTGACAAAAAGACTAGATGGTATTAAATAGCGCCTAAAGTAGCTTTTTTGTTTTCCACAAACAAGAATTTTTAAAAATAAATTATAAACCAGTTTGATCGTTTTTATTCATGTCAGCATTCAAATATTTGAAAAAGATTCTTAATTAATCAAATTAAGATTAAAAGAATTTAAATTTTTGAAAAAAAAAGATTTGTGTTAGAGTGTAAGATGGTCATTTTTGCACTTATTCAATATTCCAGACATTTATATCGTAATAAGCAATTTTTTTTTCTTTATGTGCTGAAATTGAACAAAAGATATCAGTATTTATTCAATCTAATTCTTCTTTTTTCGTTGAAAATAAATTAAATGATATCAAAATCTATTTATGTTTTTCCAACAATGATGAATTTCTTTTTCTATTCCAATCTTTAATAAATAAATTAATCCCCAAACCTATTTCAATGCAAAAACAGCCCATTTGATTTCCCAAAATTTAGGGCATAGTTTGAATAACAATGACTTCTCACGACAGACCGTTCTTCGCAACAATCTCAATGCTCCAAATGATGGTGAATCTCGGAAAGTAATGAAACAGAGGGGGACCGAGTAATCAGCTGGAAATTAAAAAAAAAAAAAGAATCTAGACAATATAGAGGAAGTGACAAGTGTCAAACTCGTATCCATCAAAATTGGACTATTCCTATGCAGTTGTTGTCGCTTCTGTCAATTGTGCTCGGTTGCTCAGACCAACCTCTTCGTCAAGAATAAGGATCTGTAGGAAGGCCGGAAGTGGCCACAGGGTATTTCAAGCTCTCGCTTGGCACAGTTCGTTTTGTTTCTTTTCTTATTCTAATTCAACTCCGTCTCCATTGTCCGTGGATTGACATAAATTTAAGTCATTTTGACGTTAGAGTGCCGCTTCATCCGTGACTTCTAAGATATCCTCCCCCGATTCATCACTTATTTTTTTGTCTTCATCAGACACGGAAAGTGTGTGGGTTAAATGGTAGAGTTTGATACCAATCAAGCTCTTGAATGTCTTTCGGGGAAACTAGCTTACGTGTCGACCCAGCCCGGACATCTTGTGGCAGTTTTAATCAGATTTTACTACACGCTCTTTGCCCGCTTCGATATCCCGACAGTGGGAATAAGCACTTTATTTTCAATCCCCTGTTATGATATCACACGTTTGACTTTGATGGAACCGCCGTCGTAGGGAAATATGGCCTCGGTATTTGCTCTTGTTCATTATTACTTCACTCAACGTTCATACTTCAACAGATACTGCTGTCAAGAATCAATGGTATATAACTTTTATAGCTGACAGTGAAATATTGATATGCAATCTTTTGATGCTGCTCCGAATTTTTTTATCTTCATCTTAAATCCCTATAAAATTGAGGCGATGTGAAAAAAATAGCCTTTTCAGAAAAACTAAATTTTTATTGCCTTCACTAAAATGTTTTTATTTCTCAAATTAAATGACTTACATTGATACTTAAATCGAATATTCTTTGGATTTCATAACCGATTGGTTGATACTTATGAACTCAAGCTCCATAGTAGCTCTGATAGTGAAATGAAGTTTAGAGCTAGAGTTCTCTCTCTGTTTCTTTTCCTTCCCTTCTTAAATATTTATATGGCATAGTTCAGCTCATTCTCATATCATAGTCTATTAGCTAATTTTTCCAAAGTTAGAGATAAGAATATATATCTAAAATAGCAAAATGCTGTAAATGATGTAAGGAATTACTTTTTATGATGCTTGAATCAATAAATCAACTGCCAAAAATTACGAAGAAATAAAACTATCCTTCTTTTATGCTTATTAGAATATCCTCGACACATTAAAATTTAATCAAAAACTTTTATTCATTGGAGACCTAAACTGATAGAATTATAGCAATTTGAATAACGTTATTTTAATCATTTTTTGACAACTTTAATGGTCGTTTCAAGAAATTTCATCCTTCAGCTAACTTAAAACAATGCAATTCAAACTTTATTGCTCCTTCATATTTAGTTGCAGAAGGGAGATGCTTTTTGATTCCATAAAATGTTAAAGTATTATGAAATTCCTCTAATAAGAACAACTGGCAGAATCGGGACATTATATAAAAGCATTTAATTTTTCAATAGTCTTTTGAATGATTCATTCAGTGTCTATATAGTATAGGGAGCAGAAATAACTTTTATTATATAATGTAGAATGACAACAATTGAAACATAAACAAGAACTATACAAACGTTTCAGATGCTTCATTGAACGTTCTTCCATCTGCATTTGATTTCAACATTTCGCTAATTTCTGAAGCTACAAAATATAATTGAAAACATTCCATTATCCATTCCAAACACTCCATTATCCACTCTTAGTAAGAAATGTAAAAAAAAGGCGTCAATCAAAGTTTAAATGAGCGTTAATATAGGATTACCTATTGGCAGACAGATGATAACTAGAGAAGTTTATGTTAGATCTTTCAAAACTACAGGATGCGGTAAAAGAAAACTTGTACAAAGTTATTACATCAAATAATAGAAATTAATTAATTTCTTTTTAATTTTTGTTCACTATTTTTCTATCAACCACTTCCATTATAAAAAATTTTATAATATATCCTTTAGTTTAATTATTTTTTTAAGTTTTTTTTTACTATGATAAGTAAAATATATACAATTTTAGAATTCTTTACACAAGGAAAACGATAGTATGAAGTCATTCATTTGCTTAATATGCTTCGGTAAATAGTGTCTAATGCAATAAATCGTTTCAAAGAGTTTGGCAATGATGATCAAAGTCCAGGAAGAGAACAAAAACGTATGATGAATAATTTCAATAGCTGTAAGGTTATCGATAGGCGATTTCAAAGAAATTCGAGGCTTTCCATGGGAAAGATTGCTCCTGAACTGGAAAGAACTGGGATCGATCAGTGCAACGAATAAGCAAAACCAGAGCTTGAACTAAAGCCTTACAAGTTACAAAAACTTTAGTTTTTACTAAAGAAAACAAACTCGTGACTAATGAGAAATTAACACCAAAAGTTTATAGCTTCTAGAACTATAGGATCTACTCTCTACACACTTCAAGAATTTCAGCAATTGTTGAACATCGCAAAAATCCAAAGTCTGTCATAACTTGTGAAATTTTAGCAAGGAGCAAAACTTATGGGAGCAAACAAGGGTGAGGGCTCTAAAATAAATAAAAAAGGTGTACCGAAGTGTATCATTCTAGAAGCTGTTGTATCTGTGTGGGTCAAAACGCACTTCAATATAAATTAGGACTTTTAAAACAAAACTCTGTACCAGCTCATAAAGCAAAAAGAGAGAGAGAGAGAGAGAGAGAGAGAGAGAGAGAAAGAAAGAAGAAGAAGTAGTGATACAAGGCTCAATTTCCTTTTGTGGTGTCATCTGGAGAATAGGTACAATACTCGCTGAATTTCAGTCTCATGACTACAGTGTATGGCCCCCTTTGGAGTAAAGAGCTTGCACGAAACGAGATAAAAGTTTGGACTCTCTAAAGCAGGGATTCTCAAACTTTTTAGACATTGCGACCCTCTTTTTAGACAAAGTATTTTGGCGACCTCCCCCCAAAGTTTAGACAGAGATTTTGCAAACTTTACACGTACTCAAGAGTTCGTAGAGTATGTGTCGGGTATTGGCGTTACATCCCTTCACACTTCATCTTTCTCCTTACTAGTATCATCTCATTTTGAAACTTTTGATTGAACAGTTTACAGACTACATTACAGTTAAGGATATGAGTGGGGTTGTGTGGATGGTCAATCCGTTCAGTGAGCAAGCCGTATCAAAAGCTGAGCTAAGTGTCCCTCCATCATTATCAATTAATAGAGATTTCAAGTGATCAGTCAGCTAAAGCTTATATCGACTAATTTTGGATACGTATTAAAAAGGAATACCCAGAATTTTTCACAAGAGCTATAAAAACTTTGATACGATTTTCTACATATTACAACTGTGAACAAGCCTTCTCTATAATGATGAATTTAAAAACAAAACCAAGAAATCGTTTGACTCTGGAAAATGACATTGTTTTGTGTGCTACAAAGCTCAATCCAGACATTAAAAAATTGGTTAATTCCAAACAAGTTCATGTGTCCCATTAACTAATAGAACACAAAAGCCAATTTGTATGTGTATTAAAGGCCTTAGGTGTATTGTTTTTTTTTAATGAAAACTACAACAAAAATTTAATTCTCTTTAAACTTTTCTTCCACATCTCTTGACCCCCCTAGATACATCCCGCGACCCCCAATTGGGGGTCGCGACCGACCTTTTGAGAACCCTTGTTCTAAAGCAATGGCCTCAAAGCATTCTCTCTAAAGCAAGAAAAGGACAGATTAAAAGTAGAAGAGTTTCGACCCATTGCTGAAAATTTCAATAAATGTTTATTCTGCATCTCTGCAAAAAGTGGCCACTTTGAAACATATTAAATTTATTTATTATTATTTGTTATATTTTATTAATTTGGTTATTTTTAATCAAGTTATATTAAAATAAAATTAAAAGGAAATCTGATATGCATGTTTCAATGTATCATGTCAGAGCATCATTTCTTGAACGGCCAAGCACCACGTGCTCGAGCAAGTTAAATTGTATTTTGATTCATTTCAATGATTTTATTGAATGAGTCATTTTAGTATTGCAAACGATCCAAAATAAGTTTGCCTCGTATTTATTTTTTAAAAAAATATGTCGTATCCTATTTATTACATTTCATGTAATCACATGCTCACAATGACATTTTTCTCGGTTTTATTAGCTGTTAGCATTATTTATTTTTTTTAAATCAGAGCTTTCGTAAATGCAATGGCAACACATTATTAAAAGCTGATTATTTTTTGAGATGCTCGAGCAGATAAAATTCTTATTTTTAGCCTACGGATTTTTGTTGACGCTAAAAATCTCATCCCAAAAACAACATCTTGTTCTGACATGATAAATTTTTTAAATATGTTATTTTTTATCTCTTCACAATTTTTCTTAATTTTTAATTAATTTTTTAATATAACACATAATATGCGACAATTTTTATTATTTTGATAAGATTTTATGCCTTGTCAAGTAACAAGAGGAAATTTTCAAAGAAATATTCATTTCAAATGAATGCTTAATAGCTTATGAAAGTCAATGATATGGGCGAACATATTGATTGCCAAAGCCCTGCCAGTAAAATATAACTATTTGCTTTACATAAAATATTTTTCGAGATGGAACTATGTGCTTATCTCCATCGACAGGAAAGTTAGTTATTTAGTCACAATTTGATTTAACACCTGGTATAAAAACAATATAAAGTTCTTTTTTTATTACTTTAATATTTTGCGAATTAACCTATTTTAGACATGAAAAAGGTTTTCTTTTCTTTATACATGCTTGAAATATGCTTGTAAGCAGCAAGGAGTGAGAAATTTAATTACTTAATCTGATGGAATTAAAAAAGTATAGCAGAAACAGAAGACTATCAAAGCTTTATTTTTGCTATAATTTAAAATAGTTGTACCATAAATTAAGGTTTTAAAAATGTGTTGAATTAACTCCAGAGATCAAAATTATTTTATTAAAAAAGGTCATTCAACACATTTTGAGTTTACTACATAAGCAGCCAAAATATTTAATTTTAATAATGCTTCAACTTTTCTTGGTATATTACCTACTTGAACGAAAATGCTCATGACTAAATTCATTCTATCTAATTCCAAATATGACCCTTACTAACAAAATATCCATCGTGAATTATGGCAACAGCAATTTTATTTACATTTAAAACAATAATTTAGATGTTTATAAAACGTGACCGGGATGATATTTATTGCACACTGACCATATTTTCTACCTAGTTTGTTCACTGAATATATTGGTTATTTAAAATTTCAATCAATTATTTTGTGTAATCTGCTGTTATTGAATTTTATTATCTGCAAACGTTTTTAAAAAGTTAAAATTTTAATACGTATATAAATCTTACTGTTTAATAAATCTTACATCCTGTTTTTCATTGTGCTTTATATTTTCTTCATTTGCTGTCTATGCATTTTTAAATGTGTAATTATATCACAAGAAAAATTATCAATGAGTGAAAAGGAATACTAAATTAATTAAATGAATTAAAAAAATATCTATTGCTTGTTTCTAAAGTTGAACCTTAATTAAACATGTCTTCATTGAAACCTATTCAACAAGAAAATATAAGTCACATGTTCTTTTCTTGAATGTGGGACATAACAATTGATTTATTAAACTATATTGGTGATTTTCATTCATAGATTATTAAAAAAAAATGAAGCTTATTCTCGTCTTTAAACTGACTTCAAAGAATGAAAGGAATTATAATATTAAACTAGAGATTCTAAATAATTTTTTAATACTGATACTGATAAGAAGAAAAAAATCCGGGGTGAAATGTTTTTACAAATATTTATAATAAAAAAAATATATTTTAAATATTAATTTTCAGGGCCCCAAATGGTTTGGGACTTGAAATCTTAATAAGAGGAACCCCCTTTTTATTTAAGATATATTAAATTACAATGAAAAATATTTTAGTAATAGCTACAAAAAATATTTGAATTTGAATTCAATAATGAAATATATATTGTTGTAAAAATTGCTTCAAATATCTTTTAATAATTAATTAATGTTAGAAAAATTTTATTGCAAAAATATTAAGGTCAATAAAAAGTTTTTTTTTCTCTGTATTTTGGAATAAAACAACAATTATTTTTGAGGTATAAAATTTTCGGAACATATTTGTAAGGTAATGCAACACTTTGCTTATTTTTTAATCAAATAATTCTTTCAAAATCATTTTCAGTATATATTTTTTAAACATATCATTTACACAAAAGAATTTATACATTAAAATATTAAGTCTGGCGAAAAGAACAGAAGTAAGAGGATTTATATAATCCATTTCTGGCATATGAAGATTTTACTTCGAACGAATCGGATCATCAACATTATTATTCATTTTCTGAAATATAAATAAATTTTTTTATCAAACAAGAACAGATTGAAAAAAAGATTCCTTTTTTTTCTCTTAACTTAAAATAACAAAAGAAAAAAATCAATAAATATCGTTCTGCTTTCAAATT
Source organism: Argiope argentata (assembly GCA_026289955.1). Classification (NCBI taxonomy): domain Eukaryota; kingdom Metazoa; phylum Arthropoda; class Arachnida; order Araneae; family Araneidae; genus Argiope; species Argiope argentata. Next base: position 2,909,001 of record JAOUZG010010699.1, read on the forward strand.
ATTGTACTATCATTAGAGATTCAAATACTGAAGCTGAGAGTTCATGATTTGTTTCCGTTCAGAACCAAACACACCTTCACATCACCAAACATCACCTTCGTGATCTGGGCGTCCAGGGTTCGAGCCCGGTTAGGGCATTTTTGTTCTGCGTTTTATCCGTGAGATGTATGCATACGCCTGCCTGTAAAAAGGGGTTATGCAAACGAATGGGAAATGAAGTAGCTAAGCCCTACTCTTGGCCCTAGTTGGCGCTGCTGAAAAACAAGAGACGCTCAATCGGCTTAAAATCGCTGACGGCCATCAGCGCGCTTGTCCAGGGCAAGGGCCATTAGTAACAACAATAACAATAAGTTTTGAATGTGGGACATAACAATTGATTTATTAAACTATATTGGTGATTTTCATTCATAGATTATTAAAAAAATGAAGCTTATTCTCGTCTTTAAACTGACTTCAAAGAATGAAAGGCATTATAATATTAAACTAGAAATTCTAAATAATTTTTTAATATAAAAATTAATAAATTTTTCGAAGTTTAGTTAATTTTACTTTCTTGTATACTATATATACTAGCAAGATAAAGGCTAAGCTTGGAAAAGATAATTACTTTTTAAGCGAGAAATCAGAATTTGATTACAATGCATCTTTTTTTTTCTTATAAATTTTCAAAATTTATCTAATTAATGAAAAACTTGTAAATAATTTTAATTTATATGTTTTGTTTTTTATGTAAAAAATAATCATTAAAATTAAATCTTCAGTAACTGTTCTTTTAAAAAATCAAATAATAATTCAAATATTGAAAGGATAAAAATACAAAATACATTTTTATCCTCTCAATATTTGAATTTTTATTTTCATTTTTAAAAAAAAAACAGTTATCGAACAGTTAATTTTTAGGATTATTAATTACTTAAGTTATTATTATCATTTTAAAATGACTAAAAATTTAAACCTTTTGAATTTTAATAGCAACAAAGAGCAGCTGTGAATTTATATGTAAGCCAATGTTCCGAATGTTGATAATCGAAAAGCAATGGTAGAAAGCATTTGGCAGATGGTTCAAAACTTTTAGTTAAGTGATGCGATATGCTTGGGAAGCTGTCGAGCCTTCTGATGAAAAATATTTTTGAATATAAATGAAGTTTTCTCTCCAATCAATTTCCTAAAGGAATATTGTTTTCATGAATATTCATGAGATATCTACTGTGAAAGATTGAAAACGTATTTTTTCCTCAAATGTTTTTACGTTAATTAACATTCTGGCTCGTGAATGTAATTGAAAATTATAGAATACAGAGTAAATTTCTTGAACATTGAATAACTTTTTATAATGATGGGAATAATTACAACTAACATTTATTACCCTTTAGATTATATTTATAATATATTAAGCGGTAAAAAATATTTTTATATAATTATATGTTATTAGTTTTAGTTAAAATTTTAATTAAAAGTCACCTGTAAGCTATAGAATTAACTTACTAATTTCGAAGAATTTTATTTTAAACTTTTATGTTTATAATAATTCCTCCCTTCAAAATAAAATTATAACTTAAGTATTAAAACAATAAATATTTATTTTTGCATTAAAATGGAAAAACATATCCATTAAAACTGTTTGTAAATTGTAATTTAACTGAATTATTTCGAAAAAAATTAAAAGGGGAAACAAAAAAAGATAGATGGAACTAGACTAGAGCTTTGAATCTCCCGCTTACCTTGATTACCAAAGGGGTTCGAATTCTCAACGGGAAAGACAAGTGACCAGCATATAATCTGCCCTAAGGGTTTACTATCTAAAGTTATACTGCCATTTACTAATTCTCATCCCTAACTTAATTTTCCAAACCACACTATCCTCTTTTAATAGAAAGTATTGATTAGTTAGGTATTCAAGTTAATCATTAAAATGTTTAATCATGAACTTTTGAAGAATTTCAACATTTTATTTTCTTGAGTCCCAAAAAGAAACCGCCATATGAATTATTTCTATCTATATAGGGCATTTATAATAAAATTATAGATTTCTGTTAAATTTTGGAAGAAATTTTACGAATGGAGTCCGTTTCTTGCTCATCTTTAAGCAAGAGTCTGTTTCTCGCATCTTTAAGTGCTAGTTCAAGAATTCTAAATCACATTTAGTTAAAAGAATAAAATAACATATATGATTTTATTTGTAGAACTGTCGATTTGTATAACAGTTGTGTTAAATATGGGTCTACGAATATTCTTTTACTCTAAAATATAACAGCTTAAGGACAGGGAATTTTAGTACATGTTTTTAACAAAATTAGTTTTAGTCCTATCTAATTTTGGACTAAATCCATAAATTGTAAGCAACCTTTGTATTGATCTATCCGTATATATATACGAAGACAATAGTTCAAAACCATATCAACATGAAATTGAGGAAGTAATTTTTAACAAAATTACATTTCTATAACAACTTACAGACTTGAGCAATATAAAAGGAATTCAAAAAGACTCTTAATCTCTTCATTATGGTACGAAGATAAATCCACAATGTGCAATATTGTATAAATGTTAGATAAAATAGAAGAATACTGCCATTTGACTTTTAATGAAATAATATTTTCCTTCATAAAACTTTTTAATGTGGAATTTACTTTTTACTAGAGAAAATACAGGGAAGGATTCATTCTCTTTTCAAACAATAGCATTTTTTTATTATTCTTCCTTTCTGAATTATAAAATTATCCATGCTAACAGAAATTACCTTGAGCTTCTGTTAAATATTGCTTTTGATCCCATGTTTTAACAGGTTTCATTTGTAAAATTTTGACATATGATGGAAGATTTCTTTAGGCCCCGCTTTACAGTGTTTGTACTTTTCATCGAATTTGAATCTCAAAATAACGCATCTCGAATTCTAAACATTATGTCTGACAGTAAAAAAAAAGTAAATTTAGGTTCCGAATCCAGTACAATTTAGGTTCAGTAAAATTGTACTGGATTCGGAGTCAAAGAATATTAAAATAATTTCAAACACAAATAACAGCTTTATGCTCTTGATTCTAGTTTTTTATAGTCCAATGAGGCCGATAATTGTTCAGACAGAATTTTTTTCAAGGACCTTAACTACATAATTTTTATCGGAAAGGTACCTTCTTTTTTCTGTGCATATCTTCTTTGTCCGTATGATTTTTTTAATCAGTATAAAAGAATCCCCGTCATTTCAAAATAACTCAAATATTTTAACTGTGCCAAATTCACAATTGAAAAATTAAAACCATTAAGAAACTGTTTGGAACTCTTTAATGATTGTTTTGTAAGAAAATGAAAATTTAAAATTATTGCATACACAGTTTTTTTTCTATTTCAAGAAATATTCAAATATTATCTGAAGATTATCTTTTTTATGATAATTTCCATAAATTTACAATCAAATAGACAAAATACTGAAAGGTTGCATTGAACTGAGGAATAATATGAAAAGACAAATTAAAGTTTCTTCGACAAATTATAAAATTATGATGAGATTGCACTTTTAAGCAACCCTGATAACCTTAAAATTACGTAATAGGGAGTAACTGCTGTTCAATCACTAAACACTTTATGCATGCGCAATATCCAGCGGTAATCAACACTGGCGCAAATATCAACACAGGTAAAAGCATAGTAAAAATAGTTATTGGAAAAGCCACTGGTCTTACTCAAAATATCATAAAGCTAATATTCATGATACACCATGATCAACAATTGTTAAAGAATCTCAGTATAGAAAGAATGGCTTGAAGAATGCCAAAGGCTTAGTCACAGTAGTATCCCGTTTTAGAGTAACAGTAATTGAGATAGACAGTGCACTTCTTTCAGGTGACAATGATACTCGAACTGACATCCAATTTTCCTTTGACATCCCGCATCATGCCAAAAGGAGGGGTGTGGCCCTAACAGTTTTAACCTACACCAGGCCTACTTGCACGGCATTTCTTCAGTGAAATCAGATTTTGAACCTGGAACTCTCTAGTCCTGAAGCAAATGATTTTACTACTAGCTCGCCACAGCTCACTAGATGTCGCTGAAAGTTTTAATAGTTTTCACTCTAAAATATAAAATTCAGGTAGCATAATTTTACAATAACTTGCTAATAAAAAATAAATTAAAAACTATTCGGAAACTTATTAAAAATTTATGATTTAAAATGCACTTTTGCTAAGTATTAAAATTTTTTTAAACTATATTTCAATTGATTTTTTTCCTTACGCATATTGTTTATATTGATTGTTTTTTTATATGCATCATAATTTATGTTTGCTGTCCTTGAGCTTTCCGTCTGACATTTTCAGTTTTCTTTAAAGACATTACTCAGAAAAAAATTTTGAAAAGGGAATGCAAAAATAATTTTACCATCCGACCATTTTTTTTAACTAACAATAATCTTCAAAATCAATGGAGCAACGCTAGGTACTCTGTTAAGATAAAAATATAAATATTTTTTTATTATTAGAGTAAACTGAATCTCTTTTAGTTTTCTAATGGTATGGGGACATTTGTATCTAAAATCTGATATTCCAGTAATGACATCATTTTCGTTCTTAACACAATTTAAAATTGTCCATTTCAACCCAAAATATTATCGTATAATTTTTAAAAATAATATCTATCTAAGATAAGTAAGGTACAATCTTGAGTGAGATTAAAGGTTTCTAGATGTAAGAAAAGGTAAATAAATTAAAGAAAACTGCAGTTCAAAATTGCTCACATAAAGTTTTAAAAAAAAGAGAACAAAAATAGAATAACGATAAAAGAAGTACATATATTTGTAATTATTAAAGACAGACGAATGGATGTATGAAAATTGTTGGTAATGAAAGGAATCGTGTTGATATTAATGTACATAAATCAAATGCAACCCCCCTCCCCTATAAAGGTTGCAGATTTTTCTCGGTTAAATCTAAACGTACATTTACAATCATTCACTTATCCGTTAAATTGTATCCCCTCACAAAAGTCAAGAAATTTCGGAGAGAAGAAGAAAGAAAGAAAGAAAAAATTAAAAAAGAAGGAAGACATTACGTATACATTTGCACGCTTTATCAACCGCTAAGTAAACGCAACTCCTACAGGTCACCGGGACCGTTCAAGATCGGCACCCCTGATACAGCAACTCCATTATCGCACGCACCGGTAACAGCCCCGACTGCGACCAGCGCTAAATCATAGCAGCTGAACCCAAACATAATGTAATCGGCGGTAACAAGCTTCTCTATCTGAGCTGTAAATCATTGGACTTTTCTGTCAGCTGCTTTCTTTTTTTCGCCGTCGACTGTGGATGGGAGAGAAATGACCACAGATGCGGAGATTTCAGTGTCTTGAAAGTGCACGACTTGATGGGTGGTTTAATTGATGGAAACTTTCAATGAACCGAATGAAAGAATTTATTTGAGGGAACAACTACAGGGATCTTTTGAAAAGGGAAATAATTCTCGCTCAATTCTTTTATTGTTGAGAAATTTTGAAATATTGGATGTCCATGAACTGTTTGTAATAGTTATTTTTATTAATAAGAAAAACAAATATGTGCGTATTTGCGTCCATTGACCCTCTATAAGTCAGACATTCGAAACAACTCTATTTATTTTCTTCTTCTACATTCACTGGATGATTTTACGCTATTTTTCGAAATTGAATCATTATTCCCCTGATTCAATTTTAAACTATATATGATCAAATTATAAGCATACCAACATAAAATAATCATATATTTTTTAAAGAAAATGAAAGGATTTACAAATTGATTTTATTATATGAGAAATATTTTGTAATATCTATTTCATCTTTGCCCCAAAATTAATTCTTAGTTGTGTCGGAATGCTTTTATTTGTTTGTAAATTGCTTGAGGGTAATGCAGGCAGCGTCTACTACTAATATAATCTTTTAAGATTTCAGTGATTTTTTTTAAAAAATTCCCTAAAAAATGGAGTCTTTGAAAAGTTAAGAAGATTATGAACATATGAGTTACATTTCAAATGTAATAATGCTAGTAGTTTTGGAACTGCGAGTAACTGAAATCCAGACTATATTATTAGTGTCTTCTTTGAATTGCATAAGTCTCCAAAAATTAAGATATATTTTTGTCTGCTTTTTATGTCTAATTTATGAATAAATGAAACTAGAAATATAGTATTTGAATATAACAATTAGAAATATAGACTTTCATGCATTAAGCAATTATCTATTGAAATTTATCTAATTTTATTATCATATACAATTTGTAATTAAATCGCTGCATTTTCTTATGAACATACGTTTTTGAAGGAGAAATAATAAAAGAACCAATTACAAAATAAGTAAATAAGTTTTAAGAAGAAGTGCGTTTTCGATTCTGTCATGCTTTGACAGCAGCGAGTTTCCATTCGTAAATTGTCAGACACTAAATAGAGAGCAAAGATCGTTCAGGAGCAACTTCTGTTCAAGCTCAAGAATAACGAGTAACGAGAAATACCTTCAGACAGAGAAGGAATGAAATTTTGGTTTAATTTTTTAAAATGAAAAATACCTATATTGTGTTATACTAATTTACTTTGAACTAGAATTTTAAATACATTACCTCATTCATCACATACCTTTTCGAGCAAAAGTTCTTAATAATGTTTAATTTACTGGTTTAGTGACTTATTAACTTATTTCTTACCTATTTTCTAATAGTAAAACTATATTCAACTTTTATCAGCATTATTATTTTACTCCGAGATGAAAATCAACCTTCATCAAGCACTAGGTCTAGATAACATTTTTCAATATCCTTTTAAGACAGAAAATACTATTATTTTATTAAATTACAAAATTTTCCAATAAAGACAATATCAGAAAAGTTTATTTTACCTACGTATCAAAAGAAAAGCATTTACTTTAAAAACTGCATATATATTAAAAAGGGTAACTTTTGACATCTTTACCTTGCGTATATCTTTTGTCAACTGTACATATCCTCGTTTTATCAGCGCATCACCTTTAACAGGGTAAAATTGAACTTATCTGTGAAACAGAGATTTCTAATTCTGTATGGTCTAAAACAAATGGATAATTCTCGATTATCCATAGTAAATAAATTAAATGATGCTGTTGCATACAATCTTTGCTTGTGAAGATGTCTTCGCCCTATAGTCATTGATATTCTGATGGAAAAAAATATAGTGTACAAGATGAAAAATAGCAGAAAACCCTCATTTTTTGGGTCAAAAATTATGGGAAAAATAATCTTAGTGAAAATATGGAAGAGGTGAGATGAGAGTTTTTGGCATTGACTTCAATTCTGAATTTGATTTCAGAATCTTCGGATTATACTACGACATCCAATTTTTAACACAACTATCTTTTATCAAAACTGTTTCAATTTACTTAATTATTAGTCCTCTTAACGAATTGGGTAAATAGTTTTTCTGAAACATAATCAATATCTTCGTAGAAAATTTTAAACACTAGCAAACATTTATAAAAAAATTTGTAAGTTATAAAAGTTTTATTTTCTATGTGAATATTAATTTTTAAAAATCTCTATACTTCTTTCATTGAGTTCAGTCAATGTTACTCATTACCATTTTAAACCATATTTCTTACATTCATCAGAAATTTTTTAATTGAAATCATAAAAATATAAGTTAACCTCTTTATTTATTTATCGAAAGGAGCAATGCATTTAGCAAACCTGCAATAAATTTATCACAACCTATTTATCAAGTAGTTTCGTTTTTACCAAGTTACACCAAAATTTTCGTACATCCAAATTATACCAAAAATTATATTATAAATTATACCAAATTATACCAAACATTATTTCGTTATACCAAAATTTATTTGACTTACGTATTAAATAATATTCTGAAAATATCATAATAGTCCATTTTTATCAAAAATGAGTAATTGTAAAAAATTCTGAATTCTGTACAAAATTCTATCACATTCGCAAATAAGAGAAAATTAATTTTAATCATTAATCAATTAAAATAATTACAATAATAATCCCAATCTCTTATATTTTAAAATTCAAGTTAAATAAAAGAGTATTAAAAGCTAGTGTGTAACTTTTCTTACCTTTGACCTCCCCATTCTTACTTATCTTACCTTTAAAGAAACAAATGTGACTTTCAGTCACATATTTATACTAATTCCTACCAGTTTACTTTTTTTGCGAATTGTATAGATAGTTTGCTCAGCAAAACAAATGTCTACTATTTTTTTTATTTTCTTATAATTTTTTATTAAAAAGATAATAAAAACTTCATATACCCATTCCAAACGTTAATATGATAATTTTTTCGCAACTCTAGAATTAGATAAGAAAAAAAATCTGTTATAAAAAGCATTTTTCTTTATTTGTCAAATTTTACACGACATCAATTTTTTTTATAGATTTTGTTGATTTTTAGAATAAAAATGTAAAAGAAAAAAACAGTTGTTGGAGTAAAGCATTATTAACATTTTGAATAAGTAACACATAATGAAAGGTTCCTATTAATGATAGAAAACAATGTTATTTAATCTACGAAAAAATACTCTCATACCCTTACAATTCTCAGCATGGTCGAATCAAAAACAAAAATCAAACAATAGTATTAGAATATAACCAAACTAATTCGAAAAATTAGCCTCTTTACAGTATTAATCAAACAGTGAATGATTTTTAACAAACAATCGAAGATACTGATTTTAGTGGACCCCGTTTTCACTACTAGTAGAACGGGAAAATTTTTTGAACATTACACCGCCCCATTCTGTGCATTTTGCTCTAATATTATTCATTCTAATATTATTGCACTGATTAAAACTTTATTTATCTCCTCTTTATACATAGGAAGGCAGAAAATTTATTTCAAAGCAAGAACAATCTGAAACTTAGGCTCAAACTTTTTAAAAGTAAACAAATAATTTTTAAAAAATTTAAAATTATCGATGTTGAAATTATTCGATTATTCTTAAGTGCTACTAAAGATGCACGAAAAGCAATTAACAAATTAAAAGGACCCAATTTAATATAATATTAAATAATAATATTATAGTATTTTTTTAAAACTTTTAAAAAAGAAACAACAAATTAAATATGTAATAAATTAAATTAAATTAACTTCAGAAAATCGTATGCTTTTGTTGCATTTCCAAAATAAATACTTGTTATTCATACTTGTTATTCGGAAATTTTATCAATAAAAAGATTTAAAAACAACAACAAAAAAGTTGTAACTTTTCTCATATAATGCAATTATATTTTCCACTTAAAGGGTTTTTTATAAATATAATTTGTATGCAATAGAAGAAAACACTTTATGAACCCTTATTTCCCATATCTATAGAAGTGTCTCTATGATATTTCTTAAAATAAGAAGTAAATTATAAATGCAGAATTTTGAAAATCGCTGTTATTTTTAAACTTCCAAATTAAAGGGTAAAAAAATTAAGTTATATCTTAATATAAGATTAATATCGACTCGGTCCAAAGTTTTTTTTCAACTATTTCATTCCCCTCCCCCTTTTTTGACTAAGAAAAAGAAATCTGCTTTATCTTCAAGATTTTTAAAGAACGAAACATCGTATTAGATAAAAATTGGGGGGGGGCGTATGGTGCTTGCAATATAAATATAATTAAAATTTTAGGAGCAGTGGGATTCTAATCCAAGTATAATGGAATAGTATTTGTAAAGTCGATTTTCCCCCTTAGATCAAAATGAATGTTTGGTCATTAGGAACTTTCATTCTCTTATTTAAATAGGACATTACATTCCAGAAATTCAAAATTACGAGATAATAATTTCTATTTATTGAAACGGAACTAAACGAAATTCTTTTAAAAACTATTTCAAAAACTGTTCTGTAATTTTTTTTATCGATATTTAAGGCTTATTTTAAAAATAGTTCCATAAAACAACACATAGAACAGCGCTTATAAACTCATTTTGAAATGAAAGTCAACAAAATTTCTGAAAATAGACTACAGTATTTAATTGCATGGCTAACCTAATAATCCATGATTTTTCTAATAGACTCAATCATTTTGTATTTATTAAAAGATAACTTTTATAAAAATTTAGATTTTTTTTTGGATTACAATCTAGTTTTCTCGAAGTTTTATTTCCATTTATCACACTTTCCTTTACGAAATCAAAAGCCATGACATGCTATAGCTTATTTGACTCGTATCTCGTGAGCATAACTTAGCTGCATCTGAATGATTCTAAATTCTGTTTTATTAAATGAATTTCAAAAATAAATTTATGTTCTCAATAAGATACATATACAAATTTTTACTATATTGATTATGTTTCCACGCTCCGTTGCTAATCGTATTTGTATTATGTCATTTGCTAATGCAGAATTCTAGCTATTCTTATATATATATATATATATATATATATATATATATATATATATATATATATAAATAGATATATATATATATATATATATACAACTATTTGTTCACTAATCCTACTGATTTTGATTGATCAATGAATAAAATGTCCACTCAAGTCTGAAATAATAAAAAATGACTTCATCAATACAAACTAAGTTATTGGTTGTAAGAAGAAGAATGTTCAAATCCCAACCTGAAGTCTAATGTCTTGTGTGTATTTGTAAACATATTTATTATTAAAACACACACGCTTAAGTAAGGAAATTTAATTTTAAATGCATATTAAAATGTTTTATTTATAAAGTTAAATAAATAACTTTTGATTTATTTAATATGTCTTTTTGTCTTAACAGGAAACTAGAATAAACACAATGAAGGCAAGTAGAGACAATGACCATTTAAACACAGTGAATCTCTATATTATATAATACATTTCAATTTTATCAACTAAAATTTACACAAGCAAACCTATAGTATTAAGTTCATTGCAAATACTATTTTAAGATAGACAAGTTACTCTAAGGAATGTGTTTATAGCTTAAAATATTTCGAAGAAGCAATTAAAAGTCTAGTTAGCATAAAAATAAAAATAAAAAGCTATATATTTCAGTCACTGAAAAAATCATCACTCATAGCTAAAATTCTACCAGTGAATTTGACAACGAAAATTTTATTTTGGATGAAACCAAAATGGCTCCCTTACCAACCTATATTTACTGGAAAAATTAAAATATTAAAATGTACAAAAAATTCTATCATTTACTGTAGAAAATTTTAATTAATATTTTAAACCTTTTGTTTAACCCTTGAAAAAACTATTATCAAATCACGGATTTTAGTAAACGTGTATTGTAATACGAAATGTGTAAAATAAATTAAACTCTGGAAAGCACTTTTTATTTTAATTTTTTAGAAAAACTATGATAATAATGATAAAACATCATTTAAAAGACTCTTTTAAGGGATACATATTGTAATATATAATTTTAGAAGGGGAGAAAAAAATATGTGGAAATAAAGCGTATTATTTTCAAAAAGCAATAAATAAATAAAATAAGAAAAATAAATAAAAAAAAATATCAGAAGGACGACAGACTTTAAACTTTGTTTAATAACGGATATATCCAGCTAAAAACTATTTCGAAATGTAAAAAAGGCCCCATAAATTTTTTAAAAAGAGAAAATAAATAAAAAGATGAAATGCACTCGCTTTAAACATTGAAGCATATATATATTATGGTACACAAAGCGCTAAAGTTATAAAGAGTGCAATACTTTTTGGAATGTATAAAATAAAAAAAAACTATGTATGTAATAGTGTATGTAATAATGTGTATGTAATAAAAAACCATTGTTTGATGTAAACAATAGCAATAAACACTTTCTCCCTGCTCCTATAATTCTATCAATGCAAAAATACCACACAATCAATAATTTGATAAAACAAGGAAATTAGTCGCAACTCTATTACAATGCTGATAATAATATTGCATTCAAAAGTACTTTTTAAATGCTTATATAAGTTAAAAGTAGAATTGTTAGACAATTAGATTTGTACTACTGAAAATACTTTTTTTTTCAATTCCAACTATTAGTTCACACTCTCCCTATATACATCTTGTTCAAATATTCAATCGTCAATAAAGTACCTTTTCGTCATCCACTCAAATTCAAATTCATTTTTTTAACTTGTAGTGGATGATACTTGATATTACAACTTTTTTCAAGTATAATTCCTAAATTAAATGTAATTAATTTTTAATACTTTAAATAGAGTTTTAGCAGTTTGTAATGGAAATTGAGATCAACAGGCAGTAGCTCCATAGGTAAAATACAAGGATTTCAGTATTTTTCATATGAAGGTGAAGAATGCGAGTTCATTTCTTGTGAAAATCAATATTTTTTAAATAAATTATTTATATTAATTGTAACTATTTTATAAAAAGTAATTGAAATAAAAATTTTCTTTGTGAAAAAGAAAGTAGTAAAGTAGAGATTGACTTACATTTTTTTTAAATATATTACTTGTTTAATATGATGACGCAAAAAGCATTTACATGAGATAGTATTTATCAATGATATCACAAAAAAAATCAAAATATAATTTATTTTGGGATTAATTAATATTTAAATGTAAGAAAAAAATTTTCTTGAGGTGCACCTGATTTTCTTTGAAGTAATGCTATGCTATATTTAGTCATTACATATTTAATACCACAGCCAATAGAGTATGTAAGGATATTTTTTTTCTTCAGAATTGCAGCTATTTACAATGAATAGACAAAAAAATTGTTTCCAAGGTCCTTCCTGTTTTTCTTAAATATATTCAAAAACTTTTTTCGGAATTCCGTATGAAGTGAATTGTAGAAGCTAGCTTGAAAATCTAGGTATCTAAAACTTTAAATTATTACCTTTTACAAAATTAAAACCATCATTTATAAAATCAGTCATTAGGCCATGAAAACTATACAAGCCTCTTAAAACAAAATTTTAATATTATTCATTTAAATCAATATCTAAGTTTTTGTTTTTTGAAAAGCAATCCCAATGACAGAGCGGAATTATAATATATTTTCATTAAAAAAGGATATAATTAAGCGTTTCTAAAAACCAGCTTTGCTATATTTTACAAAATTATTTCTAAACGATAATAAAACTGCTATTTGTAGATTAGAAAAATTAAATAGGAGTCAGAAATATGATTTTGCGTTTTCGCCCGAAGTTAAAGTTATTATATATCTCTATAGTTATTATTTGATTTGGAATTGGAAGATATATTATCTATAGATATGTTTGAATCATATTGATGTTATAAATGTTAAATAGTTAAAAAATGCGAAAGTAACAATTTTTAGAACATTTCTTTGATCAGAAAACGAAATGAAGTGGATTGAACTTTTTTGCTTGAATTAAACTGTCATCCTTTAACAAGCATTTTAAAAACTTTAAGCAAAAGTGTATCATATATAATTTAAAGTCCTTTTGCATTTTGATAAAAGAAGTATTGAAATTGAATTCAATCGCTGTACATATATTAAACCTTTCCTTTCGATTTACTTTTTGATACCCTCCTCCTCCCCACACACTCCCTTTCTATTTTTTATGTTAAAAAAATCAAACAGTACACTAAAGAAAAAAAATTCAATATCCATATTATAATTTTTAAGGCTTTGATTTATTTATTTGATGTTTAAAGTTTTGTTTTTCAAGTAATAACGAGAAATATAATAATTCGGTTAAGTGAAGATAGCGGATTTTGTTATTTATAATCCTTTAAACGTATTTTTTGTTAAAGGGATATGTTTTAAAATTTCGTAGATTCATTTTCCTTTCTACATATTTTTAACTAAGACATAGTTTTCTTCTGATGCTTTAAACCAAATTACGCATTGTAATGTCTTGGCAAGGAGATAAATATTTTCTATTTGATAATTTAGTTAATTTATGTAACACTGATACGGATAAATTTAGCTGTGATTTCAAACATATAACTCCTTATGTTTTACCGTTCATTCCCACTCCTGATCCTTTGAAATATCTGCAGATATTTGCCACTTAAATACCTTTAGAATGGATTTATCCAGGCCTGGTACAAATTAAATAAATCGCACAATATTGAGTTTGGAATTGATGGCATAGTGAGGGCATATTTGTTTCCTTATTAAATTTCTCTTATTAAAAGAATTCCTTGAACAAGCTGCAGAGAAAAGGTAGAACCAACTAACTTACCATTTTTAAATTTCTTTCAATATTAACACAGAAAACTATGGGAATGGTCTTATCGAAACGTTCTCGCCTACCATCCAATAAATTTTTCAACATTTCTCAAAATGAAATTGCAAATCTTAGCCAAAGCCACGAATACATACCATAGCGTTCACCAACTCCATGCTAACTACTTACAAATTGCAGATCCAGGCATATTAAAATATAAAGATATTTTCCACGAATCTCACCTTCTTACTGAAGCTATTTTGGAAATACTTGTTTTGGACGCTTTTTCGGTTACCGATTTCCACCAGAATTCGACAAGAAAACACAACTGTAGCAACAAACTTCACAATGACTTTCATTTATTTAATTCATTGTGTTTATAGATTATCGCATTTACATGCATGAAAATGAACAAACCTAAAAAAAGACTAATTAATCTACAGATTTGATTCAAAATCTGATATACGAATTTCTATTTTAAAAATTAAATCTGTGTACTAAATTTTATGTACATATCTGTTTAAATTTTGTAATTATTCCTCCAAATTGATTGTTCACCATTTGATAGAAATCTACAAATTTTGAGGGAAAATCGTTAATGAAATTTCATTTTCTATTCCAAAGCCTTTTTTGAATTACCTTTGTCACAGGTCTACTGATTAACAGTCACTCATAATGCCAAAAATATGTTTTTTGGACTCAGAGAATTCCGAAATGTAAAGTTTATACGAAATTCCCAGTTTGAAGATTTTTATGATTACAATACCTTCTCTATACACCGTATATGAAAAAATAAAAATGAAACTTAAAATATTGAAGCAAATATAGATAATGTTTATATTGATATCGAACAATTTAGTATTTATTGAAAAATAAATAACATGAAAGTACAGATATTATAATATATTAATTTATAAATCTAGAAAGTTCCAAAAGTTTGTAATAGTCTGTAAGAATAAAACTAATCCATGCATATTAAACCTATTTGAAGAAATTAGCTATCGCATGTAAATATTCTTCTTTCGATTCATTACAAAAAATATCATATGATAATAGAAAGCATGAACTTATCGTTTGATTTTACATTAATGTTGAAATGGAAAAATCTTCTCCTTTTGTTAATTAATGACGTTGCTAATATTTATTTTTTGTGCATTTAAATATTTCAATTATAACTTTCAAAGGAAAAAAAGAAGGAAAAGGAGTAGAAAGAAATGTACTATCAACTTTAAAAAATATATTCTTAAATAATTGTGTATTAATTACGTGTTATTGCGTGTGGAATTTTGGATAAACCTATTGCATTGGAGAACATAGTCGATAGACTAGCACGATATCTTTGCCAATTATCAGCATGTTTTTTTATAACGTTGCCATTAAATCTTTTTCTTCCTTTGTTTTTTTTAGTTAGTTTTGTTCAAGTTTTTAATCCCTGCTCCAAGTGCATTTAAACATTTTCTAACTGTGGAAATTAAAGAAAAGCGGAAGTTTTAATTCATTTTTTTTTTTGAAAACTGTAAACAAATATTTTTGATGTTATAAAACAGTCAAAATTAGAAGCTTGTAAATAATCTTTTTAGAATCTAACTTCGAAGGAATTCCAGCTACCGAAAAACTTTAAATACAAAACTTATGCGTCTTAATGAGGCACAAATTTGAATTGTTTTTCTATCTTTGATACAAGAGAAGTTACAGGGAAATAAAAATTTCATTACCACTCTCTTTAGGTTAGATGGCATACACGAACTCATTCAAGGTTTTTACATTTTATACAACATATTCCAAGCCAATTAGAATTCAAATAAAATAACTCTAGTTTTCTTTTCACAAGATAGCTTAGGAAAAGCGTTTACACACACGCATATGTATATGCATAAACTTTTGGACGAAGGTTTGTTTGTTTTGGGTTCTAAGAACCATAATTACTGAAATTTTTATAAAGTTTTGTCATGAAAGCCATCGTAATAGAATGTTCCTATAAGGTATCTACCTAAAACGGCCCAATACACAAACTTTTTGTTTCGATGGTAGCCCCTAAAAGTGGAGATCGGACATCTAGCCTCTCCTGGTTGTTGTGCCATTGTTTGGAACTAGTTCCGCATTTTACTAAAGGAAAAAAAGATAATGTCTTCTAAGCCCAACAAAAGGCAACTTACAATTGACAGAGGACGAACGTTTTGCATAAAATGGCAGCAGTAAAAATTCCCCTATTATATAAATTAAGTAATAAAATAAATTATTGCATCAGAATGCTTTGCTTATACTAATGCCTTATGAAGTTTTGGTTGTATTTTATACTGAATATACAAATTCAGTTTAAGCTTTTATCAAATGTATTTTTTTCCTTCAAAATGTAGCCCTATAATCAAAAATACCTATTTTAAAAAATGCCAAAACAAGTTCTTCAATCAAACAATAGAGTAGGTTTGGAATCATCTATAATTGAGCATCTTCATTTTGACTCAGAGTCAAAAGGGTTCACTATTCCGGATTACTTCTATCTATATAATTTAAATTTTACATTAATAACTTTTATTACTTTATAATCTTGTATCACTTATCCTAATCTTGTTAAAGACCAAAGATTTTTTTCTCTTCAAATATAAGATTTAAAAATAGATCAAAGGCAACTAATACAAGCAAAATAAATTCTATTAAAAAAATTTTAAAAAATGGTATTAAATAAAATATAGAGCATTTGTATTCCTATAAATGCAAAGCATTTCGTAGGACTGAAACCCTTTCATTCCTCATATCAGATCAGCTGCCAATTTGAAACTAAATAAATCGTGGCATAACAAGATAAAATCAGCTTCAGATTAATTAATTGACTGATGAGCTGACAGAAGACAAGACTTTCCTAGAGCTGACCAAATGGCAGCTGTTTTGAATCAAATAATAAAGCAATGACTTCAGATGGACGTATAGTTGGGAAATTGGTGAAATGCAGATAATACGCATTACCAGTTCTTTTTGCAATCCGTTTACCCTTATCTCTTTCCCTATGGCATCCAAAAGGTGGAAAGTGGGATGAGATGCTATGATTGTCAATTTAATGCAAATTCATTCAAACGGAAACAGTGTCATGCCAGTACTATCAAACCAGAAAAGTCTCTTCTCCTTTTTTTTTTTTTTTTCAAAAAAAAAAAATGGTTAACTTTTATAACAATTTGGTGTTGATGCTTTCTTAAAAGTTGACAATATTGTTCAAAAGGGAAATATTTACACTAAATATTTTTTCCTATGAACAGAATATGGGCCAATCTAGTAAAATAAAAGATAAGAAAATAAAGATTAGAATGAAATCTGAAATCTGAATTCAAAGTATCATGCCAGAATATCGTTTCTTGAACGGCCAAGCACCACGTGCTCGTGCAAGTTAAATTATATTTTTATTCATCTTAATTGTTTCATTGAATGAGTCACTTTAGTATTGTAAACGATCCAAGAAAACTTTGCATCGCATTTTTTTGTTAAAAAAATATTTCCTATTTATTTTCTTTCATATAATCACATGCTCAAAGTAACATTTTTTTCTGATTTTATTTGAAGTAGTGATTAGCTTATTTTTTTTAAAATCAGAGTTTTTGTAAATGCAAGGGCAACGCGTTATTAAAAGCTGATTTTTTTTAGAAGCTCGTGCAGTTAATAAAATTTTTATTTTTAACCTACGGATTTTTCTTGACACCAAAAACTGCATCATGTCCTGACATGATAATTAAGTTCACCAGTTATATGATCAGAAAAGAAAAGTCAGTCCATAATAAAAAATTCAAGAATCCCCTCCCCCCTCCTCCATTTGCATGTGCAAGCTCCGAAAATGCTCTTATCTATATTTTTCAAAAGTCTTCCATTGAAAGTAGAGCTCTATAAATTTTACCTTTCTCCATTCGACGCCATGCATATCATTTATTATTTAGACTTAAGAAACACAGAAAATAAAGAAAAGATAGCTAGGGAAGAAAAAAAGAAATCTAGCTGTAGCTGACTGTTTAAATTCTGAACAGAAAAGAGAAGTACTTAGACTGACACGTGACTCCCATGTTCAACTGCCTTATTTTATCGAAGGAAGAAGAGAAAAAAGTAATGGTAGAAAAATCTGTGCTTTTTCCCCCTCAAATGGAATAATAATTTTAACTCTCATATAAGAGAACTAGTACAAATATTAGGTTTGAAAATCGTAAAGAGATAAATTATCTTTTCTTTTTGGATTTTCATACATTAAGCAGGTGTGCAGTTTTGTGCATGTGATCGGTCTTAAACGATGAATTTGAAGTGGTAAAAAATCGTCTGGTACTTGATCGTCTGGTAGTTGTACTTGAATATTGTTAGTAGATTAGAAATGTGATGTCAAATATTCTATCATTCATTTCGAATCTTATGGAAACTTAAATTGCTTATGCATCTAAGAAATTTTTCTACAACTTTTTTCTTTTTTCTACAAGATTTTAATTTAAAATTTTTGAAAAATCTTTCGGCTTTGATGGTCCTTTTTACACAAAAGTGAAACGTTTTTAAATTACTTATAAGTGATTAATACGAAATTATGTTGATTCAAATAATTTATTTCTAACTCATCTCTCATAAAGTAAATGAATTAAAAGGGAACATTTTTGTCATCGAAATTATTTAAGTTAACAACCATGGAAATAAAAAAAAACATAGTGCAGCAGACAGATGGTAATTGCTTTTATAAATTTATATAACACTGGGCAATTTATACCAAAATAATATGTAATTTAATTTCTTATTTTGTATTAAAAAATTAACATTTACCTTAATCTTATTTTGAGGAGTAGTTCATCTTTTGCCTTCCGGATTTCGTTTGTGGTTTTATTCAACGATTTCATAATTAACTATCTGTTTTCTCGAACTTAATGAAGATAAAATTATTTTTTTACTAAACTATTAATGTATTACAATTAACTTTTTGGCTTATGCAATTCTTTATTATCTTTATTAGATGGTACAACCTATTCAGGACATTTTTTAAAATATTAATTCCGATAATAATATAAGGGTTAAGAATTTTAAAATAACTTTCATATTTTAAATTTCATGTTTCACTTAATAGCAAAAAAAAAACGAGAAAAAAAATTCCGTAATTTGATACATGTGTTAGGCATGCTATTGTATGAAAAGGAACTAATGAGTTATAAATTAATATTTTAATTATTTTATTGCGATTATTTAATTTATTTTCTATCATTCCGCGCACATTTTTAAATGTAGTTTTGTATAAAATTTCATGAAAAATAAAGAAAAAAAATGAACACAAAATGTTTCATAAGAAAATGCACTTAATTGCATTTCGGAACCCTTATTTAATTCAAGATGGTTTTACAAATTATAATTAATTTTGAAATTAAAAAAATATTCATCCATATAAATTTTCTAACTAGTCAGAAAATTCCTATCTCTAATAAGGGCGATTTTGAGCATAAATATTAATAATATATTTTAACTTTCACATCATTTTTCAATCAGAAAAGTTCACTTAGAATTTCTTATTCAATAAAAGTTGTCAACAGAAAATTCAATAATGAAATATATTTCTTAAACTCAGCTCACTTAATATAACCGAGAAACTTATTATCACAAATTTATTATGCGGAAGATATGCAGAATCTACTATATCTCTATACATTTTACCAATAACCAATTTTCTAATACCTTTACAGCTTTAATTGAATTACATCTCATCTTTCCAAATTTCCTCACACCTGCTTCAGTCTATCTATTAATAGTGTAAGATGTCTTTCAAAATTTAAAAGAAACATTACTAACAAGAGCCTTATCTTTCATGATTTACATTTCGAAATGTGTGACATGGTGGAATGAAATGAATTCTACAGCCAGAAAAAAATCATAATGATATTATCTCAATAATGTTGTTTAAAATATGTAGATGAAAAAAAATGGTGACATTACGGTATCATGAATAATTCTTCTTCTCATTATATTTCTTCTATGGAAATGAAATTCTTTTAAGTGCATCCGTAGAAAAACATCATCGATCATTCCAAAAAGATTTAGACTATTTTTGTTTCAAGAACCAAATAATTTATATTTTTAATAAGTTGAATCTGCTTTTGTAAGCTTTATTTGCGAAGATATCGATATGGAAACAAAAGCAAGATTAATGCTCGAACAGGAGAGAAAAACATTCCTCCAATAATTTTTATCAGTGCTTTGCATCTTGACAGATCAGCTGTGATCTCTGCAGGAAGCCGATAAGAACCCTCAGTTGGTTTGAATACTAATTTGATACATTTTGTCAAATGGTTTTAGTATAACGAGCTGAAAGTCATGTAGAAACTTTGAACTGTTCCTATGGAAATCTTTTTTTTTTTCATTTTTTTTATTTTGATTAATATTTTTTAGGTTACATAATAATAATATAAGGAATCGTTTTATAACAATGGGTTAATCTTATATCGGCTTCTATTTTTAGCTTTAAATAGCAATTACGATAATCTGCACGGTAATTTGAATTAAATTTCACCATTTCAAAGAATTATGGAGAATTACCTATAGGTATAATAATTCAAAATTTGATTAATATTTCGCATAATGCGCTAGTCATTTCCTAAATTTATTATATAAAACAAAAATTTGAAAAAAGAATTGTAATAGAAGCTGCATATTATGCTTTTTTTAAAGATAAACTAAATCTTTTAAGAATTTCTTTAAGCATAATTTGCTTGAAGTACCATTAGGCTAATGAAAGGTCAATATAT
>JAOUZG010010699.1:2938003-2965115 GCA_026289955.1 Argiope argentata
ATATATCCCAAAAAGTTACATAAAAGTATAATTATTCAAATTATATTTTATTTTGAAAATATTTGCTATTTTTGAAAAAGGGCATCTTTATGAAAATGTCGGTAAAATCCTTTCGATAAAAAATAAAAGACTGAATTTGTTACCATAACCTATAAATTACATAAAAAAGTAATTTAGAGGTTATTCTAATAATGCAAAAATATTAATTATTTCAAATATTTTATATAAAAATATTTGACAATTTTGAAAAAGGGTATCGTTATAAAAATATCGGTAAAATCCTTTCGATAAAAAAATGAAAGACTGAATAAGTAATAAATTGTTACCATAACCTCTAAATTACATAAATAAGTAATTTGGAGGTTATTCTAATAATGCAAAAATATTAATTATTTCATTGTAGTGCTAAAACTAAGATAGAGTTATAATGCTTCTATTACTATTCTGCTCCGTTCATCTTTCAGAAAAAAATCATTTTTGTTGACTTGTTTGTAAAGAAATGAAACAGAAAATATATTCTGAAGTTGTACTTCATATATGTAGAATGAAACTAAACTATCAGGTTCTCCATATATATTTTAAGTGCTGAGTGAGGTTTTTAAAATAACGAAATCCGTAAATGAGTGACAGCTAATGGGTTAAATGTTAAAACTTTTCAAATTTCTATTCTTGTATTATATTCGTAAATACAGATTTCCATAACAAAGTTTCAATTCATTTTAAAATATAAATAATTTATATTAATGCATACAATTAATATTTTTTCTTGTTAAGCATTAATTCAATTCCTGAGCTTGTTTAATAATATCTAAGTTCGATATAACAACAGTTGTATTCATTTATATCAAACTTAAGTTTAAATGTGGTCAAATCCCATTTTTGTTTTGTATTAATAGTATGGCTAAAGATATAATTTAGCAAAGATCTTGGTCTCTTATAAATTTGCTTATTACTTATATTTGTATATTTATTTTAACCAAAGGTTATACAAATTAACTTTACTCGAATTTAATTATAATATTTCAGTCACATGCAACGTCCAATAATTTTTTTCTTCTTAAACTTACGCATTATTAAGTACAGCATCTTTGCATTGCTTCAAGAATGGAATATAAAGGCACACCCATACTCACCACACCATCAAGTTCATTACACAATCTAAGTTATCTCAAATATAAGGAATCAGAGAAAAGGCAAAAAAAAAGACATGTTATTTAAAAGAAAGAGCAAAATCTTGTAACAATAGAAAAAAAGTTGCAAGTAATTTTTAGCAGAAATTTTGATATAAAAATCATTTCAGAACAAAATTTTACCTTTTGTGATCACGTTTAGAACAATTCTGCAGATAATAGAGACAACCTTCTCGAATTGATGAATTTGATTGGAAAGTATGTTCCTATAAGCCGTGAACACCTCGAAAGATCTAAAATAGGTAGTAAAATTCTATTATTTATAAGTCACCAGAAATTCAAAATGATTTTATTAGAATCTTGGGAATTAAAATTTATTCGAATATCTTTGGACAAATTAAAAAATAAATTATTATTATTCTATTATATTCAATAGACACCAAATGTTTTCCACTAAGACCAAAAAAGTCAAGTATTAAAATATGTAGTGATTGAAAAGCAAGATGAACAAATGGTAGAATCGTTTATAGACTTCATTGAAACAAAAATTAAAATTCTTTAAAAAGAAACTTTTTATATAATTTTGAGCAAGCTTGAAACTGATGGTCTCGATATAAAAAAGACTACAAAGTATAAGCTTCTAATAATGCTGATGCTATGACTAGTAGGCTTTTAAGAGTTCATTAAAGAATAAAAGGAATAAAATCTAAAGTTGAATTCATACCTTAGTTAAATCATTCACTAAATTTGACACTCACTAATTTAAATCATTCACTAATTTTTTACACACTGTTCAATCAAGACGAAATACGCAACTTTTTTTTGGTATATTATAACGTCGCTATACATTTTTTTCATGTCCATTTATGGGAAGTTCTGATCTTAGCTTTAAATAAAAGTTTAAAATTTTTCAGGATGCACAGTAGAACGCAAGAGACGATGCCATAAATATGACATGACATGATTGCAAAACATTTGATCAGTCAGTGGAAAACTGACACGAATAGACGCCTCAACTTCTTTAATTAGGATGAAGTCATTTTTTTTTATTATTTCTGGGGCTTCTGGTTCTTTGATCTATTTAAAATGATTGATGCACATAAATTTTTTTAAATAATTGACGATATAAAATTATGCGTTCAAAAAAGAAAGTGCTTTGCAAACGATAGTAATAGAGAAATTAGACCAATTGGCAGATGTGTTATAGATAATGCAATTTTGGTATTTCACGGAAGCTCAGAAATGTAAATTGAGAAAACTTTTGACTACGGAAGAAAATATTCAAATAAAGTAAAAATTTGTTAGAGGTTTCAACAGCTATAAAATTCTTTGAAAAACTACCTTTCTAATACGCCTCTGCTGTTATATTCAGATGACATTAAATACAATCGAGAATACTCATCAGCTAAATTGACGAACAGGATTCAAATTTAAATGATCACGACTACAAGCTTTCATTTTTGTCATAGGCCACGAAAAAAATTAGTTTGAGCCATGGGTTCAAATTAATTTTTTTTCGTGGTCTGAGGATTAGGGATTATTACAATTTATCTTGAAATCCTAGCTGGAAATCCAAGTTAGGCAATATTATTTATACTTAATATGCTCTGAATATTCTACACAGGTATCAAAACTAATGTTATCTGTGAGAGACACTTTTCAAAATTGCTGTTTAATTATTGTTTAATATCAACAATAAGGGCTTTAAGGTTAACTATTCTGACTATCTTTTCTATTGAGCAAGAAGTTTATGATTTATAGATATAGATAGTGGGACAGGAGGCCTAGTTCTTAAAAACAGCAAATGAATAAAATTTTATTTGAAGACAGAAGTTTTATTTTTAATACTATAGACATTTTAATGAAAACAAATGTCAATAACTATGTCATCCCAATTCTAATTGGAAGTGGATTAATATTTTATTTTCCATTCATCATCATTTTCTATATACCTTAAATTTTATGTAATAATAACTAAATTTTGTAAATGCATAACATAATTTTATGTATGCAAATACCAATGAATAGCGTGCGTGTAAGAACTTTTGCAATTAATTAGCTATTATAAAACAATTAAATAAATTTTGTAATTTTTCAATCAATGTAAATTTTGGATTTTTTTTTATTTGAGTGCCAATTTCTCCAACTGAAACTACAACTTACTGTAACCGTTATCTACTGTATGTTTCAATGAATCTTTTGAAGTAATTGTTTGGTTTCTGGAATTTTTAAAAGTCATCTCTGAAATTAAATATCAAAAAGATAAAATGATTTATTCAAACATATGACTCATGTGTTGTTATTCAGTTATTTCAGTGATATTTAAAGCTTCATAGAAGCCACTGACGGAATTGGCGATTCATATATTTTACTGCTTCCATATTGCTGGAAATAGCTCTACACAAAACTAATGGCGAACTTTTCAAGTTTGTTAAAGTGCATTTTATTACAATGAATTTCTAAGCCAAAATCTGGCGAATGATCGCCGTCTATTTGTTAATCAAATGGAGAGTCAAGTTTCATTTAGAACTCACTATGAAGAAACTCTGCTAATTTACCTAACTGAATAGATTGGCAACATTGTTTTATGTTGTTAATAAATATATATTCTTTATAATGTCCTGTCAATCAAAATACTATATCTATATCTATACATACAGCTGAGTAGTTGATCTGTAAATTTTATTTAAGAGATTTAAGACAGACAACGAGAGTTAATTGTTTTTGAATAATTTTTTTTCCTTATGTTATATTTTGTTCAATAATTGAAAACATTATATGCAGATGTATTCTAATCAGATACTCTGATTAGATTTCTTGACTTTTTTTTCTTTTTGTAGATAACGAAAAAAAAAAAGATTTTTTTCCTTTTCATATTATTGGTATTAAAAAAACAGATTTAATAAAAATGAAAATATTATACGTGAATTTTCGATCCTAAATTTTTGACTTGGTTTTAAATAGTTTAATGAAACACACATTTTTCTTAGTGTATTAAACAGCAATTTTTTTTAGTTTAATTATTTCTTTAACAGTTCATTGGTATCTATTATTTCTGAAACTCCCAACGAAATGACGCAACCGATAAGAAAGTCATATTTAATTTATTTAAAAATGAAATAGTAATTATTTCTGTAAAGTATAAAAATAACAAATTGTAATTAAAAACACACTGCTATAAAAAAATTTAATTTCTAACAAATCGGGAAGTGAATAAAAAAAGAAACCTTTGATCATAAATTTTTATCGTTGCAAGTACTCATAGCAAGTATAATCGCATAATACTATTAATGTTATTTTTTTCTTTTCTTTAGAAAAGAAAAAAAAAGAAGTAAAATAACTTTATTATTTATTGAGGTATCAAAAAATTGCTCCAGAATGTGTTACAACAATATAAGAAACTAGATAAGATGTAAATATAAACTCAATTCAGAATTTAAAAAAATATATTAAGCAGTGAAATGGAAGAGGATGACGCATTTAAACTACCGGCTCTATTAACTATCTATTTGCTTATTTTTGACATCCTTGGTACAGACTGTGGTAATTTTGGTTGGTTCCTACCGTGAATCTAGTTTTACTACAATGACAATACATTCGTTACTACGCGTTCAAGATGATGAAAAAAAAAAGCTTAATTTTACTAAAAAATCTCTTTCTATATATAATTTTATTGAAGAAAATATTTGAATGTTCATTGAAGAAATATTCTGAATCAAAATAATAATTTCAATCATATTATATAATCGAATTAAAACTTAATTTGTCAAAGTGATTTCCCAAAATGATCAATGTTTAGGATTAATGAATAGAGTTGCTATTAAATAAAATAAGTAGATAAATTTAAATAAATTTGCTAAGATATGGAGCTAAAATTTCAGGAGTAAAATAAAAATCTTCAAAATAATACCACACATTTTAGTTTAATTTATATCAATTTGAATTCGTTAAAAGATTCGCGAAATAAAATTTTGATTTGGTGTGTAATCTTTAAATAAGAATGTTTTATATTCTAAATGAGTTGAAGTATAATATTCAAAATATGATTAGATCATGTAACTGTTAATTCAATTAGGGAAATGTTTTAGATACATTAATTGATTAAGCACGACGAAAAATATACTATTTTAAATTTTAAAAAATCTTATAATAGCAGTGAAAAAAGTTATAATGAGTTATCTCAGTTTATTTTTAGAATTAATCACTTTAAAAAATCAAAAACCGTTTTTAAATGCTTTATATCAACCAACTTTCGGTTCTTTATGGTAATCAAAATACTTGTAAGGAATATGCGTAACATTGTTGCTGAATTTTACTTGAAATTTTCAATAACATGGTACATTCACATTCCATAAATGTATAAATATCATTCATATTTAAACTTGCGTTAAATGTCATTGTAATAATAACAATCACTTAATGCAAAGAGAGTTTATTAAATTCTTAAATCTGTCTTAGAATTAAAAAAAATGTATCCCAATTTCTGAAAAAAAAATTTTATTCAAGAGGAGAATTTATAAAAGTTTTTATTATTACATATGTTATTATTAAAGTAAGTATGTATTATTTACTTATTAAACCATCAGTAATTATCAATACTTTAACAGAATATAATAAGATATTATCAACAATAAAAGGAAATAAACGTATTATATTGAATAAAATTATAAGATTAAAAAACGCCTGTAGATTAGAATCCTCAAAAACGATTTGAGAGTGGATTTTGTAATGGTGTCAATTCAGAGTCACTGGAATATATCTCAAATACGTTGACTCAATTCAATATAGTGATCAATCACGCATCTTACAGAGGAGAAAAAAAGAGCATGGATTCACCAATCAATTTAAGATAAGGGGCAGTCAGGTGGTGCACGCCATGCTTAGTTTTTTTTCGTCACGTGTCTGTGACATTAAATGAATAATGCTATTCATATAAAACATATATTTGAATAATTTATAGTAAAATGACCTATCATTTAAAGCAATATTTAAAAAAATTAGTTCCTTTTTAATTAAAATTAGTTAAAATGAAAGAATACAGCAAAGTTGTTAATTATAGAGAATTTTTACGTTTTGGGGGCTATAAATATACATAAATTTATATAAAGATTTTATGTATTGTATATTTTTATACTAAAATTCGAGGAAATGGAAAGCCTTCCAAATAAATTAGTGCTATCAAAATACATATTCTTAAAATGTTATTTACAGATATTAATTACTAAATATTTGTTCGAAGAAATAAAATTTAATGAAATCAAAGAATAACAAAGATAAATCGTGCTTTGGAAAAAATAATTTTAGGGAGCGTATAGTTTATATTTTATTAAAAAATAATTTGAAACGTCATATATCAGTGTTAAATGTTATAGCCATTGAGTTGGAAGACATTAAAAGGTAGCAATATTTTGATTTATAACACCAAGTATAATTTTCAATTTTATGGATAAAAATAGAAATTCCTTTACATATTGCAAACCAAATATATTTATTTTTCTAAAATAATATTTTTATAAATATATTTTCTAAAAAGGAAATTATGTATTTATAAATTCTTAATGATTCCCTTCTAAACTAGCTACTCTTGTTATTTGTAGTGACACTTGTCATAAACAAATCCACTGACCAAGTCAATGATTTTAAGCCGAGAGATCGTTCTTGTTTTTCAGTAACGTCACCCAGGGCCAACAGCAGGTTGCGACTACTTATGTGTCATAACTCTTTTTACCGGACGGACTGTCGGCTTTCTGGCACAGATGTAGAGTGTTTTCCCTGTGATCTGGGAGTCCCGGATTCAAGACCCGGTTCCGGCATGCTTCTTCTTCTGTGTGCTAAATTTGTGTCCCCTGTAAAAAGGGGCTGTGCAAGCGACTGTGTTGAGTGTGTAGCTAAGTTGTACTCTTGGTCCTAGTTGGCAATACTTCAAAAACAAGAGAGGCACTCTCGGCTTAAAATCTGCTGATGTATCAGCGGGCCTTGTCCATGACAAGTGTGATAAGTAACAACAACACCGTATGGACTTCATAGATTTTATTTGCTCATCCACAGAACGTAATTTAGTCCTGAATCAGAGAACGATCACCTCTGACCCAGTACCCCTGGTGGTATTACTCCCGACATGGAGGACTTTGTGATTACGGCAGATTTAGGTATGCACCAGCCGTCACACACGCACGGAGAGCTTTTGGCCGACAGAATTTGAACTTACAACTCAAGAGACACGAATCCAGCACCCTTCCAACCAAGGTATCCAAGTCTCAAAACGAGCTACTATTACCAATATCTAAAAATAAATTAATTTAAATTTAAAAAAAAACACCACATCACTTTGTTTAGCTTATTACTTCATTATTTGACAGAAGGTCTAGATATCAACCAAAATTCAAAAATTCAGGGAATAAATATAAACCCTTTTCATTCTACCAGAATCTAGCACCGTGTATAAAATATGCTCTCTCTACGAGGCCTAGATGCTTAATACATTTTCTAATGATATCAAATAAACGTTATCCATTATATGTGGTTATCAGAAAAATAGATAATTATGCTCTTTTCTTCATTAGCTTTAATTCGGGGGCTGGAAAGAAGTCAAGACACGCTTGAATGAGCGTTCAGTAGAGCAGAGGGAATTTTAAAATATTCACAATTACCTATCTTGGGATTCCGTAGTTTTCACTAGTTACCATAATTCTGTCTTTAAAAACAGAACTCTTCTCTAAGCATGTGTTAGATAAGATCTTTCGCCTAACTCCCTTCGGAGTTGCTTTTAATGGTGAATTTCCTCCAGGAATTTTGGCGATTATTGAATAAAATCCCCACACTAATATGTAAACTGGAATGCAGAAATAAACATCTAGGTAAATTATGCAAAAAAAAATTATATTGCAGTAATTAACTACGAATTATTATTTAATTTTATTAAATAAGTTTGTTTGTAATTGTTTGAAATCAAACGGATTTTCTCCATTACGTAATAGATTATATTTGATTCAAAATGAAAATCCCGAAACTAGATGGTAGACATTGAAATCAAAAATAGTTTAAAATGGTCGGAATAAATCGATTTTTTTTTACAACCGAACTGAAGTTGATTATGGAAAGAAAAGTAACAACAAAATACAAGAGCATAGTAAATATAAAAGCAGCGACATTTTAAATCTTGCCGCTACCAGTCATATTATGAAAAAGACATTTTTTGAAACAAAAAGATTAATACCTAGAATTACTAAGCACAATCAACAACCGAACGCATTTATGCTATAATTTTTTTTTGAAAAAGTAGTTTTACACCGTTTTTTTAAATATATATATATTTCCCCTATCCCTTTAACTCTGTTATCCATTTCTTACTGTTCTACATACCAAGTGGATTCACTCAAAGTGGAAAATGTTGATAAAAATATAGTGACAGAAAAGTAAAAAGTCGGGGTTTAAAATATTTCCACAATAGAAATCTACAAATTTTTTAAGAAATTAAAATATCAAAATAGATTTTAAAAAATTACCATTAAATAATTATATTATTGTATTTATAATTAACTTTCCATTTCCAAAATCTTAAATTAGCTCTTACTACTTTACTCTAAGATTTTCACTTGCTCCAAATTTCCCTTTTATTTGAACACCCGAAAAAGCTTTTAAAAAATGATGATAATACAGTTCTTACCGTGCGAGCGCAAGAAAAACAATTCTTAAACCCTTGGCATTTCTTCCTTCCTAAATCCCTATTCCTAGGAATCCCTATTCTGAATTCATATATATATATATATATATATATATATATATATATATATATATATAGAGAGAGAGAGAGAGAGAGAGAGAGAGAGAGAGATAACAACGTCAGCGATTTTAAGCCGAATAATAATGATAATAATAATAAAATTACAAGACAAGAGTGTTTTTGGTAAAATCGTTGAGGGAAACATATATTAATAGTATTGATGTTTCTATTGGCACTTGCCATGCACGTGCAAGCTGACGGCCGTCAGCAATTTTAAGCCGAATGAAAGCCCCTTGTTTTTGAAGCAGCACTAACTACGGCCAAGAGTACGACTTAGCTACACACTCATCACATTCGACTGAACAGCCCTTTTTTATAGGGGGGGGGGGCAATCACACACCTCACAGACAGTACACAGAACAACCATAACCTAACCAGGACGCAAACTCAGGTCACGTGGAAGACGCGATACGTCTGTGCTAGAACGCAGATCGTATGTTAATAGTAATACATATGTGTTATTACTTGCATGTTATTTACATCAAATCAAAAATCAATTTTTATCAAATAACCATAAATTACTCACATTTAATTTAAAAAAAAAACGAGATGAAATTTAAGAGAGGTCTGTGATATAGCATTTTTACATCCCCCACCTCTTTGTA
This sequence comes from Argiope argentata, assembly GCA_026289955.1. Classification (NCBI taxonomy): domain Eukaryota; kingdom Metazoa; phylum Arthropoda; class Arachnida; order Araneae; family Araneidae; genus Argiope; species Argiope argentata. The sequence continues at coordinate 2,947,522 of JAOUZG010010699.1, forward strand.
ACGTCATACGAGTTGGCACTAACCACAACCTATTTAACCTAGTGAACCTATTTAAGAATAATATTTTCGCCGTTTTTCAAGTCCTGTTGGAAAAACAAATTAAATCGTCTTACAAATGTTAAATGCCAGTTCTTTATACTTCGCAAACATTTAGCTTTAATAAATAAATCTTCATCCTTCAAATTCTAATAAACATACTTCATGACCATTTGCTAAATGATTCTATTCTATTCGATATAATAACTAAATTTGGAATTTGCGAAACTGTATGTATTTATAATTATAAATAAAAGTTTTTTTCTAATAATTATGCCTAAATACAATATTTGCAAAGAGAATATAGATTTGGTAAATCATTACAGATTCTGTTCATTCACCATCTTTTCTTCTTCATCATCATCTTATCAAAAAAAAATTCTTCCATTCGTCTCTCATCATCTCTGATCTAAGCAAAGCGGCCATAGAGAAAAACAGAAAGATAGCAAAGTAACTGTTCCTGACAGAGATTTGATCTTTTTAAACACTCAGATTTATTTGCTAACTTAATAGTTTTGATGAAGTTTATATCTTTCTTTAAGCTCTATGAAATCCATTTTGTTAGCGCCTTTCAAAATTGAACGGAAAAATTATTTTAATTAGATATAGATTAACATTTTGAACAATTAATGAATGCTTAATATTTATCTATTGGATTATCTATCCTTTTAAACAGAATCTAGTAGTAAACAGCGCAAAGGAATACAATCAAATCAGAACTGATGCAGTCGCAATAAAGGTTTGATTCAAATCTATTTTTGAATTAGGAAAATTTAATTTTGCAAATGAATGTATTAAGACAAAAAAATTCAGTTTCACTGAATGATGCTAAGGAGTTATTTTACCTTACTTTTAAGAGTTTTAATGAATTATAATAATTGCAAACAAAACAATACTTCATCTTAATAAACAGAGTAATAATAATTTTAATTAAAATTTTGAGAATCATTAAACTTTTCTATAAAAAAGTGAGCTATTTTAATAATATACGTAATATTGAATAAATCACATTTGAACAAGAAAGAAAACTTCAACCTTGTGTGTGTGTGCTTGTGTGCGTGATTGCGTGCGCGCGCGCGCGCGTGTGTGTGTGCATTATTAAACACTCTTCTTAAAAAGATTTTACTATATCTATAGGTTTTTATATTGCTTTAATACTTTATTTTTTAATGATTTGTAAATATCTTGATCCTTTTGTCACTTAGTAACAATTCTAATTTTAAAAAGTAAAAAGTAATTCCCCATATGTAAAGGTATTTTTTATTGCTTATTTTTGGGGGGGGGGTAAATAATTAAAAATTATGTTTTAAAAAGGTCCTTCTGCATCTAGATTTTTTTTATTGTTTTGTTGGAAATTAATTCAAATGAAATCCTCGAGTAAATTAAGAAGAAATTTTTTACTTATGATCACTGTGGAAACACATTTGAACACTTTTTTGGTTAATGAAAACAATTCAGAAATGCAAAAGTTTTTTTAGTTTTGATTTCGAGATTAATTAAAATAAATTTGAATTATAGACTATATTTTAATCTGGAATATTTAGTAGTATGGTATTGCTTTAAGATCGATGCGGGTATTTTGCCGTTTTCTGATTTGATTTTAACAATTATTCCTTTCCCTCATACAATTGAAAGAAGGCGGGGGAAAAAAGAAAAAAAAAAAGACCTGCCTGAAATTGATACTATGGCAATAAAGGAGAAATTGAAAATTCTGCTTAAAAGTCAATGTTCACAAAAAATACTTTTTTTTGCCATAACTTTGTCAAATATAAAAATATGGAAATGAAAGAAGTAACGAAACATGATAATAATAAAAGTATTGTTGAAAATTTCCTTACAACAATTCAAATATTATTGTAAATTATCTTTAAAAGCAAATTTGAAAATTAATTGAAATTAGGAAATAAAAATTAAGACTACAAGAAAGCTATTATTCTTATCATTTTTTAAGTTAAAAGATCATTGAAAAGTAGTTTTCCTACGATAATGTATAGAACGGAATTATAGTGAAAAACCCACTTCTGTTTAATTTTTAATTAAAAAAGTTTTAATTAAATTTGGAAAATTTCTTTCTTACTGAGGTTTTACTATTCAAGAAGTAACCAGAAAATAAATATAGTAACTCAAGGCCAGACGTGAAGCGTTGCATACTGTACGTAAAGTGCACGATTATCTATTCGGAATCTATTCGAAAATTCTATAAAACGGATGCAAAAGTGCATATTTTATTGCAGAAAACAGTTACTTTGTGTCCATTTAAAATGATAATAATGAAGAATAGTCTCATGAATCATTTATACGGAGACACCGTCTATACTTCTCTCTTTCAACTTCACGAAAAAACTTTTTCATTTTCAGATAATCTCTTTCTCAAAGAAATATTACATTAACGAGTAAGAATTGAAACGGCGAACATAATTACGTGACCACAGAAAAGGAAATAAATTTTATTCTCCCATTCTTGGAAAGGAGGAAATCGAGATAATTTTTATAAGTTGAAAATAATTTAAAAATCAAAAAATTATTTTATAAGGGGGAGGCGGAAGCTAAATTATTTAATGAAACAAGAACTACATTGTTTGAAAGGGAGAAAAAAAAACTTTTGCTTGATAGAGATAGAAACTAAACTCTTTAAAAGAAGAAGAAAATGATTAACTTTAAGAAATTTTTAACAAGAAGAAAAAAAAATCTATACTATTTGAAATAAAACAACTTGTTAGAAGCATCAGTGATAACAATTAAAAAAAAAATTTCAAACCAACATAGTACTCTCATCCAACCCCAGAACTATATATTTATAAAATGTTATATTAAATACTCTATATCTACGAATTTATAAAAATTAAATCATTGAAATTAAATTTTAAAATTTTTAATTTATTAAAAATTTAACAAATCTATAAAGACCTTTTGAATTCAATCTCAGCATCGTTACTAATTCACAATGGGGTAAAAAATTTGAAGTTATAGACTGACTCAAGTCCAATTCCAAAATAATTAATAATAATTTAACTAAAATAAAAAAAATATTCTTGCTCATGTACAGATTCATAAAAGTAATAGTTGTATTTATTCCTTAATTTGGTTTAAACTTCCGATTTTAAATTCATGCCAATTTCATTAAGGCAATATAAAAAATTTCAAATAAAAAATATTAATAAAAATTAAAATAAAAAAGTAAATACACATTACAATAATAAAGTAAACTACCTAGTGATTAAATACTTGATTGCATAAATGAATAAATAATATATTTGAATTCTTTAATGACTATGGAAGTGTTTTTAAAGCAATTTTAAAATTTCTTAGGAATTTCAGTGAGCAATATATATATATATATATAACAGAATTGACAAAAATACTAAGTTAATAAAAGTAAAAAGGAATATAAATAATCAAATAAGAATCTGGCCGAAGATTTTCTCAAGGGTCACCCTCAGGCAAAAATACAAACAAGGGATTTTTTCTGGGTCTGGGTTTCTTTATAAGGGTCTGACTATATGCCTAGCAATAATGATCCCACGTGACCGGAAATTAAGGCCTAAGAGATACATCTTTTTTACAGACAACAAACAAGAATTACAATCAAAATACAACCTCTAATGTAAATGAAAATCACAAAAACATAAAATGAACTATAACAGAAAACATACAACCAATAGGGTGACCCTTGAGAAAGTCTTCAGACCAGCTTCTTATTTTATAATTTATATTCCTTTTTACTTATATTAACTTAGTATTTTTACTAATTGATTATATTTATCTGTACTTTAAAATAGCAGCATAAACGCTATCGAAATGCATTTGCTTTTCTTAGTATATATATATATATATACACAAAAATCATAACAGTAATAAAAAAAGTGAAAATAAGTCTACGAATTTCGTTAGGACAATATAAAAACATTTCAAATAACAAAACTCAATACGAAAAAAGTGAATTATCTAATAATTAAATATTTGGTTATATGAACGGATAAATAATATATTTGAATGCTTGAAAGACTATGGAAGTTTTTTAAAAGTAATTTATAAATTTTTTAAAAAGAAATTCAGAGTGCGTTCAATTGCACAAGAGCTATATCTGATTCTCTTCAAACACCTTCAGTTGAAATTTTCTTAAGAAAGTCAAATTAATGGGCTTCCATGTCAATGATGAATTCTTTAGGGAAATATAAATATATAATATATATATACGATTTAGGAAAGTAAAAGTCATAATAGTCATAAAAAAATGAAAAGAAATTTACGATACGGATCTAGAAATCCATGATTTAAATCATTCATTTTCTGCTGTGAACAGTATGGTCAAAGGAAGGCCGCCAATTATAAAAGCAGCAGGAAAAGAAAGTAAATCGTAAATCAACATTTTCAATGAATGGGAGAAACACAAAGGAGAATTCAGTAGATTCAGAGGATTAAACATTAATTTTATTTTTCTTTTATAGTTCATGGTCAACTTTGCGAAGAGCTTTATAATAAACTTTCTTCTTTCAGAGCACGTAATTCTCTTAACTTTTTTTTTTCTTCTTTTTCTTCCTCAATCGTAGCTACTCTCTTATATTTTTCTTTAGTTTATTAATCGCTTTCGCCTGTTACCGCCCGAATCTGTTTAATTTACACACTCATTGGACTCCTCACTCGAAATGGGCGTGATATGCTAAGCAGATAGTTCACCAATCGCATTAGAAGGCGGGACTTCTCAAAATCTCCATAGTAACGGCGATTTCGATAGGCGAGGTAGATAAAAAGGAAAGCTCAATTATTTATATTCCTGACTTATCTCGCTGTCACGAAGCGATTGGGAGGAGTGAACTACGAATGTAAAGCTCCACAAATAATTCAGCTTATATTTCGTGTCCATCTAAAATGTGACACATAAAGAAAACGCCGGTGAGATCGACAGTACGATAAGAATATACTCTTGGATTCATAAAAAATAATTGAATAAGATAGTGTTAAGCGTTATGTATGCCAAGATAAACTTTTACTTTTTCGCCTGATACAAAGCAGTTAAGTTCAATCCGTTTTTTCCCCCTCTTCACATCAAATATTAAATGTCATAACAAAGCTTGTTTATGAGGGCTATCACATCTGTATTTTGTTTATTAGAAAGTAAAACACGAAAAAAAAAAAGATAAACATGAATGAAAATACAAGGTGTGGTTATAATGCATTCACAGCAGTAAATGCAGTAATATTATTTAGTACCTTGGTCCGAGATGAGAAAAGTGCCATTGAAGGTCAATATATGAGAAAGGGTAATGAATTTAATTTGAGAAGAATAGACATTTGATGGCATTTTCAAGGATGAAAGTAAAATCTTCGCTTAGATATATTTCCATATTTAAATTACTATAATGTACTAGAGAGCATTATCAGACACACTAGCTTCAAATGTAAGTTATATTGCTTAAGGCTATGCTAAAGAACTGAAAAATGTGTCATTATTCATAATATTATAATGCTTTTAGTGCAATCTTAATTCCAAGAAGAATTTTTGTTATACATTTATTTTTACTTTATTTTATTTTTTTTATTCTAACATGACTTATGAAGATAATTTTAGCCACTCTCCAGTTTTTTGTCTCTATACATCCATAGCTATTAAATCTCATTTCAATAAAGCAGAAAAAAAAAGGAGAGATAGAGAGAAAGAAAAAAAAAGATTAAAATGAAATCTGCTATGCATATTTCAATGTATCACGTCAGAACATAATTTCTTGAACAGGTTAGCTAAATTATATTTTTACACATTTTAATTTTTTATTCAATTAGTAACTTTAGTATTGCAAAATAATCAAAAAACTTTGTCTCGCTTTAATTGTTTTAAAAAATACCACATTTCTTATTTATTTCATTTCATATAATCACGTGCTCAAAATGACACTTTTTTCTATGTTTTATTCGCTGTAGTCATTAATTTATTTTTTATTATTAAAATTATCAGCCTTATTAAAAGCTGATTTTTTGAGACGCTAGTGCAGATAATAACATTTTTATTTTTCTCTTATGGATTTTTGATGACGCCAAAAACCTCATCCCCAAAACGACCTCATGTTCTGACATGAATTTAAAAAAAGGTAGTAGCATTATTTATTGATGAAGAAAATGTGTATATTTATACATTAAATTATTTGAATAAAATAAAAGAATTCTAAAAACTCAAAAGTATTCGGTGACTTAAATAAGATAAAACATTCAAATGATCGAAAAATTTAATGCCGTTACCAAAAAAAAAAAAAGTACTAAAGCTGTAAGCAGATATTTTGTATGTGAGTGTATGTATAGGTGGTATTACTGCCATAAGTGGTTAGTACCATGATTTATGATTAAATTTATGAAATGTTATGTGATTAGATGAAACAATAATATAGCAATAATAAAAAATGCTTTTTGCTTAACACATCTAATTTCTTTATTATTAATAGCAAAGGCAGACAGACCTTCAAAAATTGGCAATAAGTATTTATATATACTTTCTTTCCCTTTGAATATAGTTAATTTAAAATTTGAAGTTTCAGCAAATGTGTGACAATTACAAAACTTCTTGTCTGTAATGTTCTTATGGTAAAAAAATGAATATTTGCAAACCACCAATATTGTCTATTGCGTATATAATATACACTAATATTACTTTTCCAGATTTTGGTATTTCATTGTTTTTTCTGTCTGTGTTCCAACTAATTTCATTCGTAGATTAAGAGGTGACGCATCTTAATATACTACCCATAAAGAATATATTTAAAAAATATCGCGTGTGTGTGGTGGCAGGCGCTCGTTAAATCTGTCGTGGTCGCTAAGTCCCCCATGTCGTGAGTAATACCATTGGGGGGGGGGTACTGGGGTAGTGGTGATCGTTCTCCGTTTTAGGTCTAAATTACGATCTCTGGTTGAATGAATGAAATCCGCTCCTTAAAAAGGGTTTGTGACGTGTGTGAGCTGGAAGGCAGACTTCTGTCCCCGGGTGCTCAGGGGTCCATACCCTCAGAAACTATTGAACCTCTCCTTCCGTTGTAAAGCGGAACATGAGAACAACAACATTAAAAAATATGAAATAATGCTACTATATACTACCGATAAAGAATATATTTAAAAAATATGAAACAATAAAAAAAAAGTAGTATGGGATTTTTTTTTAAATTCTTATTTAAGAAAACCCAGAAAATCAACGATAAATCAAAGAATGTTCAATTATGTGCTGGAAAAAAGCATTCCAAACTGTCCACTGCTCAATACTTTTTGAGTTGAAAGCTCATAGGGAACAAGGACAGAGAACCTCTCAGGAATCAAAGAAGATTTAGCATTCAATGCACTACAAACAGTTGGATAGTTTTTTGACATTCGTACATCTTACTGACACTCAATATGTGACCATATCGCTCCTTTATATTCCAGTTTTTAATACATTTTTTTATTGCCAAGCGAGAACAGCAGGAAAACAAACGACAAGTAAAAGAATGTTCAGTTATACACTGGAAAAAAATGCTGCAAACTGTCCATTTGCTTTTACAATGGTTTTTTAGTTGAAAGTTCAGTCCTTGGTGGTTATAAGTCTCATTTACAATCAATACACGACACTCTATTTTAAGTTTCAGATATTCTTTTTTCTCCCCCACCTATACTTTTTAATTGTGTTATTGAGTTTGTGTCTCATTTTGCATTTTTGTTTACTTTTCTGCTGTTCTTGTTTAACAAATTTTTAAATTGCTTTATATTTATTTAAAAATATTCTCTAATTTTTATTATTTTGCTGCACAGCAATAATAGCATCATACACCAAGAAGGATACTGCCCCTTACTATTAGATAGGTAATGGCCGTTGTATGACAGATCCGTACAGTGTTTTTTCCGTACTAGTCTAAAACTGTCAATCAATGGTTTTGTTTACAAGGCGATTTTGTTACTGTAAAGGATCACTTCTAGAAGAGGTCGCAACCTTTTAAACATTATCTAAAAGTGTCAGATTAGGTGAAAGTTAACATGAGGTTTAAAACAATTTGATATACTTAATCACATGTTGTTTAATACAATTTCATGCATTTTGATATTATCCGAATACTTTCCACTGAATTTTCTAAGAAACATGATTTGCTTTTCAATGAATTTATTCAAAAATGTATGATAAAAATCGATGAATTTCTTCTAGTATAAATACTGTATCCACTTCGAAAAATAATCCAGATTTTAGTAAATGCGTTATCTTCTTTACATAATTAAAACTATTTGCACTAAATGGAACAGTCTGGGTTTCATTAGTTTTTGTTTTGTTTCTTCTTGATTCATTTGTTTAATCCAATAAGTTTGAAAGCTGAAATGTATATTATTTAAATAAAGGCAATTAAAAAAAAGTTGTTTCTTAAGTCTGAAGTATAATTAAATGAGGTTAAAAGTATTGGAATGATTTGTAAGGAGTTGAAAAAGCAATTCTTGAAATGTTGTAAGTAATTAAAAAAAGGCTTTCATCCACAGATGTTAAGTTTCCACGTTATATAAATTTTAAAAAAATCAGTTTCAAATGAGAAGAGCCATTACAAATTTAAAATTTTTTGTTTATCATCGTAGAATTGATTTCAATGTTGTTGTTGTTTTTTAAATCTGTACTCTGAGAAAGATAAATTATTTGTCCATTTAATAGCTTTTCATTTTTTATATGAGATATTGCAAGTACACTGTGCATAAGAACAATGAAAAAAGAAACAGCCTGTTAAAACAGAAGTACATTAATATTTTGATAACAAATCATTTGTATCTGTGAAAATCTGTAGGAGATGTTATCTGCATTCAATTTCTTTTAGACAAACTAAACCATAACTCAAATCTTCTGAGAAAAAACACAATAAAAAAGGATTTTTACATTATTATATGCATTATATATTCTTCAGAGATCCTGAAAAAAAATGTAATTATTTTCAATTTCAGAAAAATTTAGAGCCGTTTTAAACTTTTCAGGAACCCTCAGATAATGCAAATCTTGAAGCCCCTTTCTCCCTCCAATTCTTTATAGATTTTAATTTTAATTTTATTCAGCAGTTTTAAGCAACAAATTTTAAAAAACTGAAGTCGCAAGTCCCTTTATAAAGTGCCCATTTCAATATTTAACATATAAAAAAAAATCTGCATATTCAAAATTTAAAATTAACTTTAAGCAAAATGTTAAAAACAAAATACAATTTTCTTTAAAATACTCTAAATAATATTATAAAAGATGGAGACATATTTCTAAACTGAAAAGATACAAATTTTTTAGAATTATAAAATAGCACAAAGAATAACTTGTCGTTGGTAATTAGGAAATTGCAACAATAGTTAGATTAATTTAATCAGTACTTGATTTAGACGTGAATAAATTGATTACCCTCTGTCATTAAATGAAAGCATAAACCTAAACAATTTTCTAAAGATGCTAAAAAATTTTAAAAGCTGAGGGATTTCTTGGCAATTGCCAACTTTGCCTGTTTAATAATCCCTCATCACTCTTTGAGTAGAATTATTTAAATAATCTCTTTCGACTGTTATTTTAGCTTCCGTATTACAAATTCAAATCTCTTGGGAATTGAATCATATTTAACAGAAATGGCTTTAATGTACCCATTGATTCAGGCATTCTTAAGTATTTTTTCCCGTAAAAACGAATATAATATTTTTATTCTGGTCTCAACAATAGGGGAAAAAGATTAAAAATTCGTAATAACGACAAAAGAAATATTCGTGCGATCGGTTTTCAGTTTCTTTTCAACAATGAAATATATAGTTGCAAAATACGTTCATTTTTTAAAAAAATATAGAAAGAAAAATTATTCGGTATAAAAATTCGGCATCAATAAAAAGGCAATTTTTTGAAAATTGCTCCAAAAAACGACTTTTCTTCCCTCTTAATATATCCTCCTAGTATATATATACAGGGTAAGTCAAAATGAATATAGCGATTACAAACGGCTATAACTATTTAATGAAAAAATATTTATCGATAAGATTTACACAGAATGTAGAAGAATCTTCAAAATTTTATATACAGAAGTCATAGATGTTCTATGTGACTTCCCTTGGTCACACGGACAACATCTAATCGGTATTCCATTTCACGCCATACATTCTGAAGCATTTGTTCATTAACCGACTCAAGCGCATTACAAATGCGTACTTTCAGTTCTTCAATTGTTTTGGGCAAGGGAAACACAAACACTCTGTCTTTCACATAACATCCGCTACTTTTTCCTTTGCACAAACATCCTGTTTCCTCAAACATCCGATGCCATCTGCGTATGTTGTTCGCATTTGGAGGTTCTTCATTGTACCGCTGACGAAATTTTCTCTGCACTGTAATAACAGAACGGCAACTGTGAAATTCCAACACAGAGAATGCTTTCTGCACGGGACTAGCCATTTCCACTAATGAGACGCCGCGCTGAACAGGTTTCTTGTCGTTGCGAAGTTCGATTTCGCGCATGCGCAGGCATCCGCTTGGCTGCACGTGCGCTTTACGTTAATAAATTTTGAAGTTTCGTCTACATTCTGTGTAAATCTTATCGATATATCTTTTTTCATTAAATAGTTATAGCCGTTTGTAATCGCTATATTCATTTTGACTTACCCTGTATATATATGCCAAATTTGACAGGCATAGCGTCTGAATTTAAATGTGGAAATTATATCTAAATGTGAAGCATTGTAATACATTGCTATAATAAAGGATCAGTAACATTATTTGTATTATTCGCTTGTTTTTTCCCCTCTTAAATACAAAACATCGCCTATCGGCAGTTTTTTTTTTTTTTTTTATTTTTTTCGTGACTTACTGATTCTGAACCTGCAAACCACTTTTTATTCTGCATAATTTTCTAGGTTTTATAATTTTTTAAAGTTTTTACGGACATTTTGGCCACCCTATATAAGTATTGTCGTCATATTAGTTTGCTTATGGATAGATGAATCCTGACCTCTTTTTCATTAACCCTTTCGTCTTGATCATTCCTTTCATGAAAGTGCTATCTCCGGAGTTCAACCTAAACCAAAATGATTTCAATCTTCAGTTTTCTGCTTCTGAATCTTATTAATCAAACTTAAACATTGATACGAAAGCTCTCTCAAGTAAGTGGCGAAGATGTAGACTTTATTGTCTAGGAAAACATGCATTAAACATACGCAACATCAGCTACAATTTCGCAGAGAATTAACTCTATTTAATCCGCTAATTTCGGTTAAGAGCAAAGCTATAAAAGAAAAGACGCTCTCCTAACTAAGCCAACAAACTTAGCTCGTTCTCCGAACTGATATGATTCTCCACCTTAAGCCGCGCCTTAAACGGCGTTCTACTAATGTAGGTGGGGCAAATGCGCTCTCGTACCAAACAACTGTGGAATTTCCTCCAACATTCTATAAGAACAAATATTTATTTTTAAACTTCTGTTACACATTTTAGGGTATAGTAAAAACCTTTAGTGACCTCATTATGCTGGAAACACAACGGCAAATTGTTTGAATTTGGCGATCTTCTGTTGTATATCCTTTTAGAACGGTCTTCTCTCGTCAACGCGTGATTCCATTATGATTAACTTTATGAAATTAAACTATTTACAAATATTTATAGTATTTAAACAAAAATTCTAATAAAATTACATCTGATTTACTTAAAATAACATAATAGTTTTAAATTAGTATCGAATTTATCAGGATTTTGTATAAGGAGGCTATAGCCGAACTTTTTTGTATAAAATGTTCAATAGATGTGACTTATAGAATCAGTTTACACTTATAGGATATAAGGTATATCCATGGCTCAAATTTAATTTTGCAGAAAGAAGGAAGCAATGCATGACGCATCTTGAGATAGTGAACAGCTGAATGTCATACATTAAGTGCAACGATGTTTGCCAAGTTTTCTATGACATCAGTGGCACTCTTAGCGCAAAAGACGCTGGTCAATATTGTATTTAAATACTCTGGTTGTGCGACCCAGTGATCTCTGATATAATAATGTCAACGTCAAAGGATTAATAGTCTTTCACACGCACACCTGTTAATGCGTTCTTTCCCCCTTTATCTTTATGGATCTAAAAAACATACAAATGTGGACGGTGTCTTTTTTTCTAACGTTGAATGATTAATTACTCGACACTCATTACGATACAAAATATCATTTTTATGTTGACATTTATCGCTATCCACAAGTACGTTCAACATGTATTTAAATTTTACTCACATATTTCGAAAGGCAGCTGGTAAGTAACAAATGGTTTAGATTAACTATAAAAATGAATATAAATGAAGCTAGGCGCATTGGGCAAGATTATTTAAAAACGAGTTAACATAATATCAGATTTCCTAGATATACTGTGATGGAAAGAAAGAATTTAAAAGCACAATCAAAAGAAGAAGAAGAAAAAAAAAAAGATACTGCCAAAAGATCCTTGTATGCTTAAATTGTGCATACATAAGGGCGGGGAAGAATTATTAAATTCAGTTATATAATGCATTTTCAGGTTGCTTACTTAAAAATAGATATTCAATTAAAAAAAAATTAAATATCAAAATTAAATAAATTTTTAAAAAGTTAGTTGATTAATGTTTGGAACCGAAGGAAAGAATTGACAACTTATTAATGACTTCAGTTAAGAAAATAGTTATTAAAAAGTTTAAAATCAAATCTGCCATCTATATTTCAATGTATTATGTCAGATCATCATTTCTTGAACGGCCAAGCACCGTATTTCGTACAAGTGAAATTATATTTTTATCCATTTTAATTTTTTTATCGATTGAGTCACTTTAGTATTGCAAACGATCCAAAATAATTTTGTCTCGCCTTTATTGTTTTAATAAATATCCCATTTCCTATTTATTTCATTTCATATTTATAGAAAAATGCTCAAAAGCACATTTTTCTAGGTTTTATTTGCTATAGTCGTTAACTTATGTTTTTTTTTAAAATCAGAGCTTTTGTAAATGCAATGACAGTTCGTTATTAAAAGCTGGTTTTTTGAGATATTCGTGCAGATAGTTAAATTTTTATTTTTCGCCTATGAATTTTTGTTGACGCCAAAAGCCTCATCCCAAAAACAACATGTTCTGACTATGTTGGATGAAATTGTCCAAGAAAAATATGATTTAATTTCATAAATTTTAATATTTTCTAGTGGACATTTTGTTTCTCTCTGTTTTATGAAGACAGCCGCTTTTGGTGGCCAGCTGGTTCACCAATTATGTAGTTTGTGTTCGTTCCAATTAAACATTTTATACATTATGTTCTTGATTTCCTCACGCACATGTATGCATGTAACGATACTTTAGAATCTAATTTATATGTAGTGGATTTCTTAATTTTTAGCTGAATTCAGACCATAGTAACTTCTCGGTACTTACGTATTATACCGTCCAACTTTATCGCCAAATTTGAAGTCAACGCCAATGAGTTGCTAAACCGCCAATTATGGCAACCCGGCAATGGTGTAATCCGTTGATCTTTATCGCCAAATTTAAATCCGCCGCCAAAAAGTTACTAAACCGTTGTCGAAGACGGTATAGTACGTAAGCACTTATTTTCTGATCTCATTTCACTTTTTCTATTTCATTTATTCAACACGAGTTCTTGCTGAATCGGCCAAAAGCTGATAAGTTCCACATTTGTTGATTTAAATATATTCTTCTAAAAGACCAATATTATTTCCTTACTTGTGATTGACTGTATCCGAAATCCGTATTAAAATCTCATAGTGTATATTCACGGAGATAAAACGTAAGCTTTTCCTCATTTCTTTTTATGTATTTTTTCATTGTACTCGTAGTTTCTGCTTGTACATAATTCATGCCTCTTAGGATGTAATAAAGCAAACTTAAAAATTTGAAAACCTTTCCCCAGCCTTCAAAACTACCTTCTGCTTCAAACAAAAATTATGTGATACATATCTCTCTCTACACTTTCGAAGAACTGAAATTTTTTCCCATCGCGTTGGAATTAGCTAATAATGGCGTCGAATCCACATTACTATGGAAAGAGAGTTCAGTAGCTTCTAATGATAAAAACCCCTGAGCACCCGAAGATAGAAGTCTGACTTCTAGCTGGAATAAAAATGACGCACATACATTTGCTTGCACAACCTCTTTTTACAAGAGGCTCTTTCACACACCTCACATAGAGAGCACAGGAGAACAAATATACCTAACCAAGGTTCGAGCCCCCGACCCCCATATCACGGGGAAGATGCCCTACCTCCAAGACAGTACGCCGGTGATCAGCTAATTCGCCAGATAAATTGACTGTTTTTAGTTTTTTTAAAAAATTATTTAAATATAACGTCCTTGATAGCGTAAAATTTTTATTATGTTTTATATTGTTTACAGTACTCCGTTCATGGTGTGCATGAAATTTTCTAAAACGGTCCGTATCCGTGACATTATGGCGCCATTAAAAATGCAACTATGTGGCTCATTTGTCTCAATTTCACAATGCTACAATATCATAAAGCTAAAATATCATCAATATCATAACGCTACAATATCATTTTTTTTCATTTATTTAATTTTATTGCAGTTTGTCTAGTATCAGTAACTTTTTCCCCGGCAAAATGTACTAATACTAAACAAAATCATTATTCTTTAGCTTTTAGCAATGGAAGAAAATAACTCGATCTGATAGTTGATGAAACAATGAAAACACTCTGAACTTGAAGGCAAAAATAACATTTATTTTTGAAAATTAGGCAAAAAATAGTTTTTAAAAAATTGCCAAAAAACATCAACAATTCGTACTTCAATTAAACTGATATAATTGAAAAAGTCATTTTTTAAATTTTTTTGAAATGGATTAAAATTTATTTTTATGCAATAGTATTTTCTAAGTTATCACTGTGAAGCGCCAAAATTCAACAACCCTTATAAGTAATTCCAAAATAAATTGTTTTCACTTGCACATTCCCACCTTCTAATGTATATATGAGACAATTTTGGAGCTATTGGCCAATCATCTTGGTCTGTAAAGCTCCAATAAACACGCAATGCACTTATTTTGTTCTACTCTGATACAAATCTACATTTAAAATGCTGAATTTGTACATTCAATTTTAATTCATCCAAATCTTATTTTGCAATCATCGTGTTCATTTGTAGTCTAACAATCCGACAGGCAGACTTCATCTGAAGGGATTTCATTCAAAATTTGATAGAAATTCACATATTTGGCATAATAACCATATTTCAAATTTCATTAATCTAATTTTGAATTTAGAGTTCGTAGATAGACCTACAGAGAGACATAAATCCAAGAAAACTTGTTTATGGATTAAAGGAATCTTTAAATGTGGAGATTCGTAAATTGCGATAGCCATTTTATAATCAATATTATCAAGTGTTTTTTCTTTATACAAGATAAAGAACAAAAGTCTTAAGGTTATAAAATATTTATATTTTCATAAATTTTATTTTTCTGATTGTTTCTTGACGATTTGCTCATGTTTTTTTTTAAAATTTACCTAGAATCAAGCATAGCGTGAGTGAAAAAGGTTTATTTATAAAGTAGACCAATTATTGTATCCCCTCTTACCAAGAATAGAGCACATTTAAGAACCTATTTCTTAAGGTGGTTTACTATTCATTGTAATCACGAGTTCTAATCTTTCTTCTAGTAAAATACTAATGAATTCTGATTCTTTAAGTAAAATAAAAAGGCAAAGTGCAGTAATAGTTTCTTTTTGAAAGAATTTTAGATCATAACGTCATGATTTTAGAAACGGGGACACTAAATAATGCACTGCCAATTCCTTTGCCTTTTATCATTAATTTTTTTCTATGACATTTAACATTTCCTTTTTTTAAACTATATATATTATCACGGACTGGAAAACAAATAAATACATAATTTAATTTTTAGCTTTTTATTATTTAATTCTTACTATTAGCTCATCCTCTCCCTATATAAATATATCTTGTGCAAATTTTCAATTGATAATAAAATACTTTTAACTCATTCAACCAAGTTCAAGTAAATTTTTTAAAACTTGTAGTGGATGACATTTAATGTTAATACAATTTTTCAAATATTAATTCATTAATTTTTTATTAATTAATTAAAAACTAGCTTTCTCACCAAAAATCTTCATTTCCCCGCCGCCAAATAAATAGCGAATTCAGTTTGTTTTGTCGCCACACAAATGGAGGTTAGGCTTAACATGTTTTTGGTCCATTATTTAAAACGATAAAATGTTTGATGCATTTAAAATTAAACATTGTTAATTAATCAATTTTTTCCGGTTCATTTAGAAGTACTTTCAAATTAAGATAATACAGAATAAAAAAATTAGAAATTTTTAATCTGAAGTGGAAAAAAAAAGTCACGCATTTTGCGTTGTCGCAAATAGTTTTGAATTCTCAGTTGGCGTTGAAAAATCAATGCTAGAATAATTTTTTGATGAATTATTTATGATAATTACAATTGCTAGGCGGGGATAGCCTGGTTGGTAGGGAGTTGGATTCACATTCCTTGGGTTGCGAGTTCAAACACGCCAGCTGAAAACTCTCCATATTTGGTGAGTGATGCTACATCTGTCATGGTAAATAAGCCCCTCTTGTCGATACCCCTCCTTCAGTTGTAAAGCGAAACACGAGACCAACAGCTTTTTATTAAACAATTTTAATTATTTAATAAAAAGTGACTAAAATAAATTTTTTCCTTGTTAATCTAAGTAGGAATTGATCTTAAAAAAAATGTTTTTTTATATTACTTGTTTTTATTACATATTATACTCATCTTCATACCAGAGTTCAAAATTACCTTATTTGCTCGCAAACAATATCATATAGTTGGGCAATGGTCTAATTAAAATTTTAATTATTTATTAATTTTCATTCAAATTTTCTTATAAATTCATATGATATTAATAGAATCTCTATTATAATGCTGAATGTTAAATTTCTTGGTAGTATGTTATAGTCGAATTTCTTTTCTTATTATTCAAAATAACATCATTTGTCAAAAAACAGAACGAGTATAATTAGACGCTAATCTAACTACAATTATTGTCATTGATTAGTTTTAATTCAATTTTGTGTCTCAATTCATGAGACATTAATTGAAGATCTATTGCTGAATGTTAAATTCCCTCCTGGCTGTAAACTGTAGACGGTTTATTTTTCATGTATCTTGATACAGATCCTTGTACATAACACATCTTATTTAAAAAGGTAACAAAAATCTAAAGGCATAAAAAATCAACTTTAAGTTACATAACAAATTTTTTTACTTAAAAAAAAGTTTTTTTTTAAAAATAAACTATTAGGTGAGAACATGTAGTTTTGGTTAGGAGGTTTTCTGCTCGTAAATACCGGAAAAATTTATGAGCAAACATATTTTTACCTGCTTTTACAAGTACTGCAGTTTTATTATATATACTCCTTTGACATAAGATGCATTTTTAAAAGGTTAAAGAGTTTTTACCAGTGTTGGTCTGACAGCAGATGCGTGTTCAAAAGGTTGGCGAAGAACTATGATATCACATCAGTTATTTCATCTCAAAATTGGTTGAGCGACAAAACTTGGTTGCAAAAAGTGAGAATGATAGTTATAT
>JAOUZG010010699.1:2965515-2982297 GCA_026289955.1 Argiope argentata
TATATATATATATATATATATATAAAGAGTGAGAGAGCTAGAGACCGATAGAGAAGTCTTGTGATGGTTTCATACTGGTTTAAATTGTTTAATGACTTAAACTAATTAAGACAAATAATGACTTAAACATAATAATGCTCTCACATTATAATTTGAAGTACGAACGAAGATTTCATTCCCCCCTTATTCTTTTAAAGGGTGTAAATGGGAGAGGGATAAATTGAAAGTTCTTCATGCCTTACTTCCGTAAAGATAGGATCTTTTGTGAGTTATTTGTAAAGGTCAGAAAGGATAGAGACACGTATTGGAAGTTTCCACCAAAATGGCTTCTATACATTATTTTCGATAGCAGCTTTTCGAGCGCAATTAAGGCTGTCATCAGGTTCGGGACCTTTTAACAGGTGGCGCAGCGTATTGAACAGAAAACTTTTTTTTTCTCTTGATGTCAAACAATTTGTAAGTACACAACTGTCATCATGTTACAATGAGTCTTAGAATTGAGTGCCACTTACGTGGAGGAGCCTAATGTCGCAAAAAAGTCATCAGGATGAAAGAAATGAAGGTGTTTGTGAAAGAAAAAATCCAGGGCAATATCAAATCAATTCGGAATTCAACGAAATGATGCAATATTTTAAAAGGTCTCGCTCTACTTTTAATTTCTTCTCGAATTTTGAAATATGGGGCAAGTTGAATAATATATGGCGTTTGGCATTAACTTTTATGGACCTGTTCCCGTTTTTATTCTTAAAATATCAATAAAAATTGGCACAGTGCTTTCTTTTTTTTTTTTCACACTTTTGGTACACTTAAAAATAAGGAAGTCAATAAGAATATCTTTCTTCGAAATTAGGGTCATCCTTCAAAATAAGAATGTTAAATTTCGAAACAAGGATACTGAAAGCTGTAATCGAACCTGGATATTACAGGAGAAAGTATTCTCAATTGATATCAATAAAAAACTATCCAGAGTTATTTAAAGTATCCTTTCCACTTACGCTTTATCCTACTCTTGGCGGATTTTATAATTTTGATGCTTCCGATGAAACTTTATAATTTTGCTGTTATGTACATTGCAAAATAAATAAGCAATTTGCATCCTTTAAATAAGCGAATAACATCTTTTCAATAATGCCTACTTGATATCAAAGCACAAATACTTTTTTTGAAGTTTTCGCATATTCTCTAATATAGATTTTATTCCAGTGAACACTTTGCATAGATTTGACGAACAGTAGTTATGGAACATTAAACTTTGGTACGAATTTATCATTTTAAAAAAATCAATTTAGTTATTCTTGGCGACATTTTTTTTCTTTCGCTAACATCTTCAGACAACATTTTCCTCACAGACTGAAAAAAATTTATAAAAATAACTTAAATTCACAAAATTACGCGCCAAATTTTATATATTCAAATCATTGCGATTTGGAGTTATCATGTTTATATGTTTCTGAAAATGTAGATCAAAAGATGGTCAAGCTGTTGTTGGATTGCGCTCAAAATTTGATAAGTGTCTATACTACAGATGTTAGTCCTGTTTATCGAATTTTATTAATCTATCTCACTTCATTTTGCAATTATCATACTAATTTACATTCGAACGACCGGACAGACAGACTTCCACTGAAAGTATTTCGCTCAAAATTTGATACTTGTCTATGCTATAGATATTAGTTCTGCTTATCTAATTTCATCTGTGAACTCCATTTAATACTCATTGACGCATTTTAAGCAACTCTATGATCATCAAACATTTGCAGTTTGATTAGGGACACTGTTTTTCAAAAACTGGTCGTTGTTTCTATTTTGAGCCACTTTTTTTTTAAAAAAGAATCATTCCCATAGTTCATTCCTTTCCTGAGAGGCTGCTATTTTCGATGGATGTTGGGCGCTTTCAAATATGTATTAATTATTGAGCTACTCTAATGGTGGGGTTATGAAGCATTTTTTATTACAATAGTTAAAATAACGAAATGATCTAAGCAAAGCGAAGAAATCGGCGGGAGGGGTCTTTCCAAAACTTTCTAATAAAGACGTTTTTACTCTTGAGTACGAATATTTTGATGGCTACAATACTTTCATTAGTGTTGTTGTTCTTGTTATGTATCAGCGGATTTAAGCTGAAATAAGAGTTTCTTGTTTGAAGTAGCGCCAACTAGGACCAAAAGTACGACTTTAGCTACACACTCCTCACATTTGCTTGCGCAGCCCCCTTTTCCCAGGGGGATGTGGCACATTCAACCACCTCATAGATAGAGCACAGAACAACAACTCTGCCCTAACCGGGACTAGAATCCTGGATGCCCAGATGACGAGGAAGATGCGTTACCTCTGTGCCAGAACGCCAACACTTTCGCTTGTATACTTCGTAAATGGAAAGGCAATCATGATTTCAGAACTCTGCATTTCCATGGATTCAAAATCGTCATATTCACACGTAGATTTTGTAGTTTCGTCAAGATGGAATCAATAGATTTGAAAAGACAGATTGATCCAGATAGAGAAATTCAAATATCGGTGAAAATACTGTGATGAGAATTGCAATGACCTTGAATTGACTATTCAGCTCGTGTTTAGTCAACAGATAAATAGGCAGTTAACAAACTAAATAACCATATGTCTCATTTAAACTTCTATTTATAGCAATTTAACTTCTTGGTTTTGCTTTGTCAGTCATTGGTGACCAGTGCAGGACAGCAGCATTTTGTCGCATTCACTGACGTGGAATTAAATATAGTAAATAAAGTTAAAATCAATCATTATTAAATATTATTTTCTCGTCATTTATAAAAATTATATTACTGTGTAATTTGGTTAAGCATAGAAAAAAATTAATTAAAAGTTCCATTTCTATCTTGAAACTGTTAGTCTCTGGAGGTTCTAAGAATTCAACTATGTTGTTGCTGTTGATGGCACTCGCCGTGACAAGCACCCTGATGGCCGTCCGCGATTTTAAGCTGAATGAGGATCTATTGCTTTTGATGTAGTGCCAATTAGGGAGTAGCTGGAGTATGACTCAGCTACATGCACCTTTCATTCACTTGCATAACCCTTTTTTACCGAGAGGCACATTCACACTTCTCACAGATAGTATACAGAAGAACAGCCATGCCCAAACCGGGACTCGAACCTAGGACGAACAGATAATGAAGAAGACGCTCTACCTCTGTACTAAAATGCCGGCGGAACTCAAAAATTGTTACATTCAATCACAATAATCACTTTATTAGATTAATTGTACCCTAAATGAATTATTAGATTAATTAACCCTCAATTCACTGAAATGTTATAAGTATGTTGTAAACTATTTGAATTCATCTAAAATAATTATAACTCATAATAACATCAAAAATAATAAAAAAAATAATAATAGAACTTTGGCCCCATAGCATAGTTTTAGTATTTAGATTAACTTTGTGTCAAAAAAGAGGATTGCATTAGACCCCCACCCCCAGTTTTTTTTTCTGTGAGCATAGTTTAATTCATTTAATTTTTTCCTTTGATTATATTTATGTTTTATTAAAAACCCCGTGGGGCATCTTGAAATGAGGATGAGATGCTTCAGGCATGGTGAAGGGATCTCGCCACCCGGATGGGTACACCAGTAGGTGGGAGTGGCTCCTGCCTTCGAAGACGGGACGTATTTCCTACAAGAAGGCTTGTACCATGACCTGTGATGGCCATTAGGACTCAACCATATTTCACTCCAAGGTTGTCGGTCTAGTCATTCAGCCCAAGTGGTTTAAATCCGTGTGCTTTCGGGTGGGTCGGAGAGTCTGGTATGACTAATGTTTTATTAATTTATCAGCGCAGTTTAAATAGATTACAATAGGTAAAATATTGATTCATATTTAACAGCTCTCTGTGCTTAGTGAAAATATCTCATTCATTTTACTTCCAATATTTTCCTTTTTTAAAAATGTAAATTCTTTAAAATAAAATGCAAGGACTAACTATACGACAGAGAAGGAAATTGCTTTGATATTTAAGAGTTTATTTATAAACTTATTTATTAAAAATTGTTAAATAATTTATTTATAAAAATATTAAATAAATTATTAATTTTTTTAAAAAAATGTCGATAAAAACCAAATAAGTTATATAAAAAATATAAATTTATTTTTAAAAATTAATTTCAAGGTTAAAAACATTTTGAAATAATATTTCAAGAGTAATTGTCTCTTTAAGTAAATAAAATTCAATTTTAATATTTTACTTTAATTACTTTTTGTTCTGGCAACTTAATTTGCCTTTTATTCCAGTTACGACTACATCATTAAAAAATGCAATCAGTTAAAACTGGATTTTTATTAACAATAATTGCTAATTCCATACTTTAAACAAGAAGAATTCGTCCGAATTAGTTTTCTATCCCCACTACCCCGATGCTGTCAAATACTGTAGATGTCCGATAATGCACTCCATGCTCATCAGTTCCAGTTAGTAAGTTTTTAACGCCATTCATGACCCATTCAGAGTTGGGAGGTCAATTTTTACATCGTTTCAACCTTCAGAAGTTTAATCGTTCCGTCCTGCTTTGAGAGTTCAATCCTGTTCAAAATGTAAAGCCCAACGATGATAATCATTCTTTGCACGTATCTCCCATATCCAAATATTGATCCAATTTTTTATAATCTTAATGCATCCTTTCTGGCACAGCTGTAGGGTGTCTTCCTCGTGTTCTGGGCGTCCCGGGTTCGAGTCCCGGTTTGGGCATGGCTGTTCTTCTGTGAGATGTGTGACTGTGTGGCCCCCTCTAAAAAGAGGCTGTGCAAGTAAATGTGTCGAGCGTGTAGCTAAGTCGTACTCTTGGCCCTAGTTGGCGCTACTTCAAAAACAAGAGGCGCTTCTTTCGGCGTAAATTTGCTGCTGCATCAGCGGGGGGCTTGTCTATAGGCAAGTGCCATTAGAAACCACAACAACAATTTTAATATTTCTTCATGAAGAATTTTTCTTTTCGAAATGACAGATCCTCGCGCTCTCTTTCCTTGTATTCTCTTCATATGATATCGATGAACGTCCCATCTAGCTTTATGCATTTTCTGGAGTTTCGTGCTCATATTCGCATGAATGGTCAGATCGACAGACGATCGCATATTCATTGGAAACTATGATGTAAATGTAAAACTTCGATTATGCTTTCATATAAGAATTTCCTCAGTATAACTCATAGCTTAATTTTGTTACTGTGTTTCCACACAGATTGATGAACAGATAAACTTCTTGCAGACAACTTTTTGCCTAATATGCAACTTTTTGTGGCATGGAAACGGAACTCATTTCATTAGCCTAGTTAGTTCCGGTTTTGAGGTGCTGCTCTTACATGAAAATAAAATACTCCCTCCTCTTCCCGATAACCCTTTCCTCCAGCCTCCTCATTTAAAAATATAAAATGTTATCGAGTTAATTTAAATGTTTAAAATGTTAAATGCTATCAGAATTTCATTATTGTACTTTTTGCTGGTTTAAGAATTTTTCTCTTTATTTATGTCAGATGTAAGAAAATAAATATAATCTAAGAGATGGACATTAAAATGAAAAGATTAATAAATACTTATTTCTGCAAGAGTGACCAGGTTATAATCTATAATCACTCACTCAGTTCAATCATCTTGGGAGGTGGATGTTCAGCAGCGAGTGGCAATGCATGCTCCAAACATTTGTTCTGATGAAGGGTAATCCATAACAATATTCAGATAATTAAACTAAATGTAACTTGCATTCAACGACTGAGTTCGTTTAATTCACTACTTTGAAGGGTGGCAGTTTGCCAGGAAAAGGGAGGGGGAATTAGTTAAGGCGTGGACTCCTCCTACTACCTCTGCAAGTTCTAGGAAGGTTTATTTGACCTCTTTTTTCAATTCCTACTATCATATCGTTACCCAAAATGCCGTAGAAGCATTTGCTTTGCCTTAATTGGCGTTGAAAATTGTGGCATGTAAAGTGTGAAAAATGCCATTTAATGTGATTCTGTCATATGTATATAATATTTATATTAATTATAATTATTTTATAAAAAATTAACTAAAATAAAATTAACCGTAGTAGCTAGTTAAAAGTAAATAAGCAAAAAGATCTAAGTAAGAATTGACAATTTTTTTTATTTATATTATTCCTCTACATTCTCTACTACGTTTTTTCAGAGTCCAGCAAGACATATTTACCTCATCAGAGCAGATGAGAATAGGGGACAGACGCATGCCCTCCATTCTGAACGCAGTAAGAACGCATAGACATTATGCACTCTCACTTTTGCTCATTTTATACAGCATAAAATACACTCAGCTAATCAGTGCCGGATAAGTATTAGAGTCATATTGCAGAATTTCGATGAATTATACATGGTATTTAAATGCATTAAACATAATGCATTTAATGCAACGGGTTTGGAAAAAAGGAATTGCAGCAGCTTAAAGTTCTGTTAGCGTATGTAATGATTGGTAAATGTGATTTCCATTCGTCGCATGAGCAATATTTGTGAGACCATTGATGAATCCGATGGTTGTATGAAACATCTATAACATAGCAACACACATCAAATCATAAGATTTAGATAGTCTTCATGGTTTACATGAAATTGTATAATATCATGAAAATTTTTGTGTTTTCATTACATTAGATATAATGACTATGTGCCGGCTTTCTGGCGCAGAGGTAGCGCGTCTTCTTCGTTTTCTGGAAGTCCCGGTTCGAGCATGGCTGTTCTGTGTTCTATCTGTGAGATGTGCCCCCTCTAAAAAGGGGTTGTGCAAGCGAATGTGATGAGTGGGTAGCTAAGTCATACTCTTGGCCCTAGTTGGCGCTGCTTTAAAAACAAGAGACGCTCCTTTCGGCTTAAATATGTTACTGTAACAACGGGGGGCTTGTCCAATATGGCAAGTGCCATAAGTAACAACAACAGATACAGGTATAGGTATATATATAGATAGATACAGGTAGAGATAGAGACTCAATTGGACTATTAGTCAGTTCGAACATTTATTAAATATAATGAGCATTGGATATTTATAGATTTAGTTTTAAAGTCACCTTCGTGTGTGGAAAGGGAAAAAAGGCGGTATGCGTATTTACATTTGAAGAATTTTCTACACTTGCTTGTTGTGCGATCAAGAGAAGTCACATTGATTAATTATTAGGTGCAGGGGAAATTTTTATATTTACTTCTGTCATCTATCCAGGATTTTTATTTCTATCGTTGTTTACAAGAAAGCTATATTCACTTATATTCATTTCATTCAAGAAAGCTATATTCATTTTAATAACCTACAAAATTAAACTAAATCCTAGACTAATGTAGTCATAAATCTTGTTCCATGAAACGTACGTGACATAAAATTAAACTATCATCAATTTACGCCTAGAATTTGTGAAGAAAAATTATTTGGGATTTCACGAGAAGGATATATTCTATTAAAAAGTATTCTAAACTTCTTTGCCCTATTTGTAGCGGTGAAAATTCTTTAACTAAAAAAAATCAATAATTTTTAAATCAAAGATAATTTTTTTAAATTCCACATTTCAAACATCAGTAAATTAGGAAAAGAATATTCTCAAGAATTAATTTAAAAAATAGATTACATTTTATCGAAGAAATGAATGGCTATTGATAATTCCTAAAAAAATTATTCTATTTTATAAAAAAAATATATTTACCTAATATAGATCCTGACTCTGTAACACAGAATTAAGATGATACAATTCTAGAAACTAGAAATAAAACAGATAATTTGCCATTCATTATTTTTAATGGAAGTAAGATCCTTGCTTGGTAGGAGAAGCATAATAACAATAATAAATATGTTGACATCAGTCGTTTTTAGGACACCACATAAGCAAAAAGAAGAACAAGAAGAAGAAGAAGAAATATATACCGAGCTAGAATATAAGAAGTTTTACGAGTAAAGCACTTTCTTTTTCCCTAAAACACGTTTTTATTAAAGTCACGTGTTATATATATACACGTGATTGAACTGCCATAAGCTATCAGGTTATAAAATATTTTTTTAAAAAAATTTTGATAAATTTGAAGGCAAGGACCGAATAATTTAAACTTTTCAAAAACATTTTAGGGCGGAGTGAGCGTAGACACGTACTTATGCAATTTTGGATGAAACGCACGTATGGAAATATATGAAAAATGAAAGTTATTGAGTATTTGAAATCTTGCTCCAATATGATAAAAAAAATCAGCTATCATTTGAATTTCCTTATTATTATTCAAAATACTGTAATTTGATGCGAAATATGTAAAATGCCATTAAAATGACAATGTTTTTGGTCTGCCAAAGAGGAAAAACGGCCCACAACAGACCAATAGATTTAGAGCAACCAGATTTCTAAATTATTTTTTTAAGTAGGAAATTTACATAAAAAATGTTTTTAATTTCTTTTTCATTTTCAATTCAAAATGAATTGAAATTTTAGTATTTATAGAGTAAATCTAGATTTAGTATTTATAGAGTAAATCTAGATTTAGTATTTATAGAGAAATTTTAGTATTTTGAGACATAATAACTAATTTTATGTCGCGTTAAAATAGCCAACTTTATGTCACCTCAAAAAAGGAAATTTTTGGTGTAAACCAATTTTATTTCTGGGCAAAGCTTTTATTTTTATTACCATGTCAGAACATGATGTGGTTTTTGGATTAGGTTTTTGGCATCAACAAAAATCCGTAGGTGAAAATTTGAAATTTTATTATATGCCCAAGCATCTCAAAAAATTAACTTTTAATAACGAGTTGCCGTTGCATTTACAAAAGCTCTGATTTTAAAAAATAAGTTAAGGACTACAGCAAATAAAAACTAGAAAAATGCCATTTTGAGCGCGTGATTATATGAAGTGAAATAAATAGAAAATGAGATTTTTTTAAACAATCGATGCGAGACAAAGTTTTTTTGGATCGTTAGCAATACTAAAGTGACTCATTCAATGAAAAAATTAAAATGAATAAAAATATAATTTAACTCGCACGAGCCCGTGGTGCTTGGCCGTTCAAAAAATTATATTCTGACATGATACATTGAAGTAAGCATAGCAGATTTCCTTTTAATCTTATTATAATTTATAATGTTTAAGTTATGCTTCTCATTTTTTTAATTACTACCTTATTCTTTCGCACGATATTAGATACGATTTCTGAGTGGCCACAGTTGGCTGAATGCTTCTGCTCATTTTCCATAATCATATCTAATCAGAACTTTCAAAAATTATGCTATGCGATTAGCATGAAAATATTTGTCACATACAGATATGCTTACTAGGTCACAAACGTATTCATAGAAGAACGTCATTTTGACAACCCTGGTCCGAAATTTTATTATGTTCAAAGAACAAATTACATAAATACAAATATTTGAAAAGCAATGCCTTGAGATAGTTGAAAATGGGATTTAGAAAAATAGTCCCCGGAAATTTTTTAAATCAAAATTTGTTAATCTTCCAAATAAAAAAAAAATCATCAAAATAGAATACATGAATTTAGCAATATTGTCAGAAATTTAATTTATAATTAAAATCGAAAAAATAAAGCTTAGAATATCCTAATCAAAAAGTCATTTAAAATTATAATTCAGTTTAAAAATTAAAATGTACTTGTTTTTTTGCATGTAAAGAAATTTAAGCTGGGTAAGAAGGTATCAAAATATTAATATTGAATAAAGAATGTTTTTCCTGACGCTAATTACATAAATATATTTGTTGTGTGGTTTATTTATTTATTTTTATCTTGATATCTGTCAAAAGCACTTATTTGAATAATTACTTATCCTGGTGTCCTTACTATTCTTTTACAATGACAGCTTCCTGGTTATAAATCACATGATCAAAATATTTAACCAACGAAAATAAAATATTCTTCAGCATTATTGATTGGTAAGATTTTGACTTGATTTCTATGCAATCAGGTATCAATAACAGGAAATGAAAGCCAAAATCATAATTTGAATCGATGAGCATTATTCAAATGTATTTTCTAGCTTGATAGTTATGTAAGAATAAGGAAGATCTCTCGGACTTGAATGGTGATGAATTGATTAAGTAATCATAAACTATCAATTTTCACCGAGATCAACAAGATGATTCCATTGTTGAAATCTGTCAAAGTGACCTAAGTTTTGACAGCCATCAAATTGACAGTAAATAATTCATTTGATGAATGAGCTCAATTTCAAGCCCTATTATCCTAATCAAGGGACGGTAACACTGATTATTGATCACTAATTTTAGCACAGATCAGAATTTCTTGAGACTTTTTTATTCGTGAAAGCATTTAAGCTCTTTGTTCTTTTCCTTTTCTTTTCTTTTTTGTCATGACCTTTAAAATTTAATATTAAAAGTTCACGCAAACTCGGGTGTAAAGTAACCCAACCAATTTAATTTGGAATTCAATGCACATTTTACAGGAGAAATTAGGGCATCGAGTCGTAGCGCAGGAATGGCATATGCAATTATTTATATCATTATTTATATCACAAGTCATTGAATTCAAAGAAATGATAAGACAATGAAAATTTAATCAAGAGTTTCCTGGGTACCTGAGCTATTTGGAGGGAAGACGAGTGATCATCTCAACACAAATCTTTCAGTACAAAGGCAGAAAGAAGGATAAAAACAAATTTATATGATACATCCTTTATAAATATAAGCAGAGAACTTTAAGAACATAAATAAAATAAGAATTAAACTATTAAAATAACAAGTAAAGGGAGTAAATGTATATACAAAGTAAAAGGTAGAAATGTATATGAAGAAGAAAATACTAAATAATTTTGTGAATTATATAAGGATAACAACGTTAAGTTAACCCCTTAACATACCTTGACGTGTCGGACACGAATTACGAAATTTTTAGTTTTAAATCTTGAATTAAACGACAGAATTAAACATTTAGAAAAGCAAAAATCAGTAAAAAAAAGTTTTATTATCTCAAATGCTTCTTATATTATTATAAGAATAAAAAAATAATAAATGCCCAAAATGGGATTGTTATTTAATTAGAAAATTAAATGAATTCGTGTGCTTTGGCCAATGAAAATTTTCTCCAAATCACTTTCATGTTCAAGAATGGATGACAATCATTCCATACTTTATAAATGCAGATGGCTCTCATCTCCACACAAATACAACAATGGCACTTTTCTCCTTGAAATACAGTGGTTGAACTCCTCATAACACAATATCTCAATGGTACTCTTCCTAACACAGAGGCTTTAATGATGTTATATAAATACTGTGGTGGCATTCCCCACAATACAAACGGTTAGGTGGAACTCCACAGGTTGGTTGTTTGATTGATTGATATTTAATGGCGCAAGAGCCAAAAAGTAGGCTATACTGAGTCAATCATATTGTTTGAAATGATAATGTAACACATAGTCACCACCGAAATGAAGAGGGGGAAATGTGCAAAATGCTAGCTCCATTGTGACATTACACAAAGAGTGTAATGATACGTCACTCAACGCAAATGCCAAATTGAAACTCCACTTCATCCGAATTCCGTAACGACATTCAACTTCACAGACATACCGTGGTCGCAATGAGAAAAACGCAAATCCCTTTGTGACATTACACATAGAATGTGACGGTATTTCCTTCAACGCAAATGCCAAATTGGCACACCACTTCATCCAAATTCCGTGATGGCATTCAACTTCACAGGCATGTCGTGGTGGAAATGTGCACAACGCAAGTACCATTGTAACATTACACATAGAGTGTGACGGTACTCCATTGAACGCAAACTAAAAGTTGGCACACCACTTCATCTAAATTATGTAATAGCATTCTACATCACAGAAATGCTTCCCTGAATGTTTCCTCCATACCAAGGTGAGGCTCCATTCCCCAAAATTCATCGTGATAGTGTCTAGACAAATGCTTTGGTGATACTTCACAGCACGTTATTCTAATTTCAAATTCTTCCATTTCATGAAGATTGTAATAAACCTTTACCTTCACTCTTTATTAAAATTGAATTCTTTCTATATTTACACCCAATTTCGGAGAGGAGTGCATTTAAATGACTGGCTTAAGGCTCGTGGTGCACTTCACTTTACATCATTCCACTTTTCAGTTCTTCCATTTAGTGGAGAATTTGGTGATGGTACCGAAACTGCTTCACTCCAATCTTCCCAAACTCCAACAGTTTGCTAAAATATACTATACCTCTCTAACAGACCAATCAAGGCTCATTCTAAATAACGTGGCTTGATTTAAATTTGAGGAATTGGGAGCTTTACAGATTCCATTAAGTTTCCATAATCATACCAGATAGGAAAGTGGATTGCACGTGAGTGACACTTACATATTGAACATCGCTTTGTGTTTAGCTATGTCGAATAGTGAAGACAAAAGAGTAAATATTTATATTTTATTCCTGTTGACCGATTGGATATAAGGCTATCAGTTCCAATTAGTTGTTTTGGTATAGTTACTATTCTATCCATTTATTTATTGTTTTTATTTGAATTCATAGCTTTCAAATACATATAGACAGAAATTCTATCAATTCGTGAAGTAAATCCAAAATGAGATGGAGGTTTACAGTTTTAATTTGGAGATCACAATTCGCCGCAGTTTTGAATCCTCGGTTAAAATATGCAAAAATATGCGGATCGTTAAGGAGTTATTCAACAGATATAATAAAAAAAATGATGAAATTCAAATAATTTTATTTATAAAGCCGTATCTTGTTTGTATAGTTCGATGCAGTTATCGTGTTTGCATGAACACGCACGGACAAATTTCGTTTAAAAATCAATTTGAATGACGATGAAGTTAAAATCTACAATTTCGTCATAAAGAGGCAATCAAACTTACTTGTCTTATTTCCAGGTTATCATGCTCATAGCAGATATAATACAAGAAAGAATTCATAACTAATTTAGGATCATTTCAGAAATGTAAGCTTTGATTCAGCT
Source organism: Argiope argentata (assembly GCA_026289955.1). Lineage (NCBI taxonomy): Eukaryota > Metazoa > Arthropoda > Arachnida > Araneae > Araneidae > Argiope > Argiope argentata. Next base: position 2,978,439 of record JAOUZG010010699.1, read on the forward strand.
AATTATATCCATTATGCCGTGTTCCTTACTGCAATTTTAAATAAAAAAAAGAAAATGAAATATACTATCAAAAATTTCAAGTTATCATGCGAGAACATGATTATTTTTGTCATTATTTTTCTTAATTAATTTAAGTCATTAACCATTTTAAACCGGTTTGAAAAAATCATGAGACTTCTTTATCAGGGATTTTTTAAAACTTTCATTTTCAATTTTTCTACCTGACAAATAAAATTTTAGAGCCCGACCGATTTTGAGACGGAGAGGGGGGGGGGGAGAGAAAAAAACCTTCTTTTTTCCAAATATCGACGTATGCGTAATCTCATAGTCTTGTGATTGTTATAAACAGGTTTAAACTAGTTGATGACTTAAATTAATTAAGACAATTCTAAAGAATTCAAATTGAATAATTCCGAAATCAAATAGTAAATTTAGTTGGCGATAAATAGACAAATGTAAAAACCTTCTGAATTACTTTCTAATAACCATAAGAGCGAAAAATGGATGTCTCAAAAGTGATAAATCATTTTGAGAAGTATTTTGAGACGTAGTGATAACGCATTATAAAAGACGTATGATAACGCATCTTGATAAAATGCGTTATCAAAAGTGATAACGCATTTTGAGACGTAAAAAACCTCAAACCAAAACAACATCATGTTCTCACATGAAAGAAAATTGTTTTATGATAAATGTTAATAGTATTCAATGAAAAGAATAAAAATAATTATAATAAAATTTGAATTTGGTAACTAAGTTTAGTATTTTAACTTCTTAAAATGTTCCTAGATAATTTTTAACTATGAATAATTTTAAAACTTCCTAATGTTTAACTAATCACATAATCATCTTAACTTTTTGCGTCACTTTTCCTTTCCTTATTGGATAATATAGTTCAGAAGTGACAAAAGCGTTGAAATATTGACCAGTAACTTTAATTTCCGAGAATTTACTAAATGAAATCATAAGTTCTAAATTATTAGTTCTAAACAATACTTCTAATATTTTCAAGAATATAATTCTTGGACTTGTAATGCTTCTAATGTATAGGATTGGTGAATGAGATTTCTGTATAATGTAATGATAAGAGAAACTTGGATCTCCTTTTTGAAATGCCTTTAAATATGAAACTCTTACTCGGACACTACTATAGGGTATGGTTCTGTATGTCAAAGGGGCTCAACGCAATTCCACGTTTTGCGGTGGGGGGGATTGTAATGATATTTAAAACACTAGTTTTAAATATAATAAATTCCCAAAGTTTTGTCTTAATTCATCTCATAGTAACTTCCTGATCCATTAATAAATGAAATAATGTATCTTAAAGGTAATGCGCAACTGAGTCCACTTGCCGAGTAGACGGAGTAATAAATCACTGGTGTAAATATTCATTTAAAGGATTCCTTCGATGAGTAATAGACCACTTATGTGAAATGGATTCTTATAAATACATTTTTGAAATCTAACAATTGTATGAATACACTTTTTAAAACATTTTGAAATGTATTGTCACTTGTTTAATTTTTGGTTTTTTTTTTTCAAGCACTGCTATTTTTTATTTTTTATGCATCTTAACACTTACTTGGTCATCTATGATCTACATGTTAAGTTATGATACGACATTGTACAGATTATTTTGCTTTGTTTGAATTCCTTTATGTTCTGGAGACAAGAAAAGCATTGAAATATTTTTCAATTATTAATTATCGCTGAAGGAATATTTTTGAAAAATATTAAAGAAATTTACCTTGAGAGTGTATGTAAATTTCCTAAAATAACAGAAGCCTATGAAATAACCAAAAAACTTAATGCAGCTTCTGCTTTAAAAAAGGTTTACATACTTTTTTTTACTTCAGATAATATGTGCATGTTATATGTATAGTACTCTATTTAATAATATCCTAGATGGTTGGCACTAAAAGACTTTTTGAACCCTTTCGATTCAAAACGGCAACTCATACAACCAGAGAAGTATAACTTGTATTCATAACTTATCATAGCATAACGCCATCCTGCGTCTCCCCGGAACCTATAACATTGTATAATCAATTTGGGGAGTTCAGGACGAAAGAAAAAAAATGGGGGGGGGCTAAAAATTGATAACTAAATTGGACTTTTATGGTTACATGGAAAGAGTTTGAACTGATTTTTATGATTGACATTTTGGTCTTCACTATTGAATGAACCTGAAGACGTCTTAGTATTTGTGAATGTGATTTATTATTTGAATATACCAAGTGAAAAGGTTTTTGATGCGACTCTCCTTTAACCGTTCTTTCTCGAGACTTGATTCTGTCTTTCTCATAAGCCATAACAGAGTTAAGATATATTAAAATAACCACTCTGAATGTATTGAAACAGATTACAGCACTTCTAACAGAAAAATAAAGTAAGAACTAAAAAAAATACAGGATATCAGTCAAAAAGTATCAAAAGAAAAATGGGTACTTACGTATTATAGCGTCCAACTTTATCGCCAAATTTGAAGTCTTCACCAATGAGTTGCTAAACCACCAATTATGGCAATAAGGCAATGGTGTAATCCTTTGATCTTTATCATCAAATTTAAATCTGTCGCCAATGAGTTACTAAACCGTTGGCGATTGTTGGCGAAGACGGTATAATACGTAAGTACCGAAAAATGTACGATGTACTCAGTACGATAAAACACAGGAAAAAAATTCTGGGAATAATTTGCAAAGTTGAAATTGATGTTCTTGATTGAAATTATGAACTTTACCTGACTTGAAAAGGGATTTGTCTAAAATTGAAAATGTAATTCTCTGTATTATCATACAGTTTTTCCAAGTTAAGTAAAGGTAAAATAAAATTTAAATAATGTAGAAAATAAAAAAAACTCTCTCGTAATGAGGTTAATCTCAGAATAAATTTTTACAATTTGAGACCTAGCATGTTTTCAAGTAAAAGAAAATTCCTTTAAAAAACATTAATCGCAGGTGATTCCTTCAGTATTACCGATAATTTTATGATGTTTAATCTTATGTTTTTGATTTGTATGAATGGCATTTACCTGGTTGTACTTTTGGTCGATAATCTTAGTAAATTATTTTTTATTCTAAAATTGATTTCAATAAATTCTGCATAGTCACCTTATTATAAATACAATATGCTAAAGTTATTATTATTATTATTATATAATGATATTTTAAACTCTTGATTTTAATCCTAATTAATTTCCAAACTTAATCTTAATTTAGCCCATAGTAATCTTTCTAAAATATTATTTTATTTCCTGGTCCATTTCACTCGCTCTAGTTAATTAATTTAACAGAAGCTTTATAAAATTGCTGAAGCAGCTAAAAGCCGGCTACTTTCCCACACTCCAAGTGTAGGGACAGAAATTAGCCAGCTTTGCAAATTCCATTAAAAGATCCCTAGGATTCCCTTGCACGAGAAGTACATGTGATTGACATGTGTCAAAGATTCTCTTAAAATCTGAAGGTAATATATTCAGAGGGATAAACATTTAATCAGCTTTTTTCGTCATTCCATGTTGAGTCGTTCTGTGTTGTGAATGTCGCTTTTGCTTGTACATAATGCCTCCTTCCAGTGATGGAATAAAAAGAACTTGAAAATTAAACCTGCCTTATCCATGAATTAGACCACGACTCTGCTATCTGCTTTCAAAAAATAATGTAAATGTCTCACACACACACACACACACACACACACACACACACACACACACACACACACACACACACACACACACACACACACACACACACACACACACACACACACACACACACACACACACACACACACACACACACACACACACACACACACACACACACACACACACACACACACACACACACACACACACACACAC
>JAOUZG010010699.1:2982397-3004141 GCA_026289955.1 Argiope argentata
TATATATATATATATATCAATTTATGAATTTTTGAAAATTCTCTCTTCACTATAAGAATTTATTGATAACACTATAGGTATGAATAGGCTATTGTCTCTTAGCAACCATTATTTTTTACCCAGTTTTGATTGGGACCTGTAGAAGATTTTGCAAGTAAATAGATCAAATCTCTCTACTGACCGGCAGTCTATTCTCATGTATGCATAACTGATAATTCAAGAGCAGAACATGCGAGATAAATGAGATTCATCACCTTCTCATTAGTCAATCATTGTTCTGTGTTAGATTTTGGATTCGACTGGGGAACGGGAAGAAATTAAATGTCTACATTCAGTTCTTTGAAATGATGATAAAATTCCAAAGAATGTCAAAGAATATGAGAAATTCGTAGGGAGAATCCTCCCGTTAATTACATTTAACCCACGTTATTTTTTACAAATCTTTGGATTCATTTGGATATTCTGAAATTTCTGTTCTACCACGCTGAACATCGATGAGAAGTGGGGCGATCTATCTTTACGTGTATGACTTTATTTTTGGAAGTTTTGTTTATCCTTTAAAAAAAACTTGGACAACTGTCGTTTTTTATGCCTTCTTGTCACGAGATCATTTTCCGCACGATAAACATCGTTTTCGTGTGGTGCTGCTGTCGTGATGCGAAATGAGTGAAAGAAAAAAAAAAGAAGAGTTGTTCGAGGAAACTGAAGATAGCATCTCGCATAGCATTTCAAACTTATTTCAGGTTCATTGAATTTAAGATATGAAATTAGATCAGTGGTTTTGGTTGATAATTTTATGCACCTTTTCCCATATTTTAAAACACTTGTAAATACTAACAAGAAAACGTACCTTGGAGTTTTTCAAGCTGTATACCTTCAATATACTTTATGGAAAAATGGTTAAGCCAAAATTTTAACCACGGTCTTTTATTGACAAGCTTCTCATTTTTCTCTGTTTTTTTTTTCTTTTCAAAGCTAAAAGAACTTAAAATCTTAAACTCTACAAGATGAGAAATTCAATACTCAAAATCTATTAACCAGTATTTCTAGATTTTTGAAAATTGCAAAGATTGTAATATTGTTGCTACTTATGGTACTTTAATATGGACAAGCCCCCTGCTGATAAAGCAGTAGATTAAAGCCGAAAGGAGCGTCTCTTGTTTTTGAAGTAGCGCCAACTAGGGCCAAGAGTACGACTTCAAACACACTCACCATATTTGTTTGCACAACCCTTTTTTACAGGGGGGTACAGTGACACAGAAGATCAACCATGCCCAAACCATGACTCGAACCCGGGACTCCCAGGACACGAGGAAGACGCGCTACCTCTGTGCCAAAACGGCGGCTCAAACATTGTAATTCAGATTATAATAGGGATAATTACTTTTATGAACAACTGTGTATTCCACCTTTAAAAGATAAATTTGTATCGACTGTAATTGTTTTATTCTTATTTCTCCTCAACTTAACACCCACCGAATAGGCTATGCCATGGCGGGTGCTGATAATGATCTCGTGTCCGCTTTACAATGGAAAGGGGAGGGTGCAGTTGCTTCTGAGGGTATGGATCCCTCAGCACCTCCAGGGCAGAAGCCTGACTTCAAGCTCATATGAAGATGGCACACACTCATCACAATCGCTTTCATAGTCCCCTTTTTACAGGGGGGCACATTCTGACACCTCACAGATTGAACACGAAAGAACAACCCGGCCCTGACCGGGACTCGAACCCAGATCGCGAGGAAGACGCGCTTCCTCTGTACCAGGACTCCGGCGGAGGGTGACGTAAAAACTAAATATATGCATTCCAATTTGTAATTCAAACAATGGTTAAATTGAATACATCTATCGGTAAAGCACCGTGTGAATTGTCCAATAACCAACTTGCATCTGGAATAGGATTCGACTTCCACTAGATTGCAACTTGCTAAATAAATTTGGCGTCATACCACGACTTTGTGTTTGGCCGGCTTTCGTCATAATAGGGAAATATGACTTTGTTATGTTTTGATGCATGATTTTTCGTTGTAAATAGCAGTCAACTTTCTGTCTTTTTTTTATTTTAATTGTTTGCTGTTGTCCTAAATATTCAGTGTGCGTCCTCTGATTTTAAATTGAAATGTTGAAAAGATTGAATCTTTTGCTCTGCATCGGTCTTCAGTTTCACACACAAATTCCCATAAACGCTTATTTTTATTTTCAAAGATTTTTTTTTAAAAAATTTATCTGAAAAATTAACACGATTTTATTTATTTTTTCTTATTAATTATTCAATTAACTCTCATTTAAAAATTCAATTTGTCAAAAAAAGTTTTTTTATTGCCTAGGTTATACGATGAACAATATATATGTATTATTCCCTTCTGATTTATCACTTTTTGGAAGATTATAAAAGCTAGATATTTCCTGAAACTTTTAATACCATTGCAATTTGGTTTTGACAAATGGATGATAGCTGTCATGGCATATTCTAAGCAATTATTTGAAAGAAACAATTGATTTGGCTTCATTCAGTCACTAAATGAAGCTAGATTTTACATTATTTATTTTATTCTATTAAAAATTAACTTTTGATTAATATTTACTTTTAGAGACCACTTATAATAACTATTCAATTGGAAAAAGGTTTATTTTAAGCAAACTATATGATGATAAAAAAAATTGTTTTATATCTACAACGCTTATTTCAAGCAAGCGTTTATATTCATTAAAATTCTTCATGCTGTAGATCATAAATATTTCTTTTTAATTATTATTATTTATTTCGATAATAATGTATTATAACTTAATGTAACTTTTAGCTTATTGCTTAAGAATTTAACCCTGAATAAGACATGAAAAGGCACATTTTTCGTGGAAATGCAAAATAGCACTGACTTTTTTGGTAGTGACTTCATTTACAAACAGTATATTTCTTTTCAATTTTCTTGTAGAATTTTAAAATAAGGAGTCTTATATCATTAGCTTTAGAGTGTGTTGTTGAAAATTGACTATGCATTTTAACTCGTCCTTTTGGATTGAAAATGTGATACAAATTGGAAATAATTCTATGAAGAACATATATCAAATTACATTTGCATGACTTGTTACATTTTAGAATAATTATATAACACAACTTGTTAGGTATGGCTTTGAGAAGGGATATATGGGGACAAAATCCCAATCGTTAAAAAAAAATAAAGCAGAGAAACATTTCAATTTTATTCATAAATTCTAGAGATTATATTTTAATAAAATATGGAACTATATAAAATGCAGATACAAATTTTGTAGACATTAAATTAATATGTTAAACTCTAAGAAATATTTATTTTTTCTAGAATAAATTTCTTGTCAATTTACAAATTATCCGGATATATGATTAACCGGATAGGGATTAGATTTAATTAATCTTAGTCGTTAATATTCAACTTTATATGAAGAAACAATAAATAATAATAAGGAATAAATTTTTAATAACTAGGTCTTTATTCGTGTCGATATATAATTTTTATTTTATTTATTAATATTCGAAATAGTAATTCTCTATTTTGAGTTAGGTTACAAAATTTTATAATCAACTTTAAAATTTTGATATTTTATATGAAGATTTCAAACAAAGTTTAAATATTTTTTTAATATTTTAATGATTATATAAATATTTTTAAAATACACAAAAAAATCCCATCTGCTTTGATATTTTTTCTCATTTCATATACTAGCGCCTTTTTTCACGAAATATCTGGTTGATTCTATAATGTATTTGTTACTCTTTATTATTATGGATATTTATATGACCTAGATATTAATAATTTCATAGTTTCATGTTCAAGTCTGAATGTGATGTTTTTGTTTTAAGGAAGTTGTAATAAAGAGGAACTAATTCAAAGCCTTTAGAATCTGAATGTCAACTCTGTGCTCAAAATAATAGCTATGACTAAAACAAGAAATTATGTATTGTAAATTTGAGTGGTTGCTTATAAACAATTCAAGAATTTGTTCAATTCAATTTTGGATGGCCAGTTTATTGTGCAGCATGGCTAATTTTAGTTACATTAACATCTTAAAAACACGAATTCTAACTTTGAAAAATCCATAAATTCCATCAATGGCAAAGTGACGAGAAAACTATCATAAGCTGCTTTTAAATAGTATTAAATATAGTAATATCAAATTATCTACCAAAATTCCTTATTCAAATATTTTCTTTAGAAGATTATTCCCCTTAGATAGAGATATTTGATTCATTCTTTGGACGGAAAACTTCCTGAAGGGTCAACTATCTTCAAATTCCAAAGAAGTGCAACGATAGGATCATTGAAAGAAGCTCCAAAAAGAGATTAATGGTCCACATTTATATCTTTATATGCGCAATGGCAAGAACGTATGCGCAAAATATTTTTCTCAGAAAGTGTATCATATAAACGGGTTCTGTGCGTATTTATTTTTCCATAGTAAAATAAGTTGGTGGATTTTTTAACCTTAAATGCTTAAAGATTTCTCAGTTGTTAAAGTTCCTGTTACCTCTTTAGATTTCGAAAAAGTAATAGGAATTATAAATACTACTATGTATAAGTTTATAAACCATAGTTCACAGACAAAAATTTGAAATAATTGAACAGAATTTGAAGTAATATTGTTTTCGTTTCAAGCTGTGTAAGTATCTTATTAAAAGAACTGCTCATAGTAAAAAATATCTTGACGAAAAGCATCAAAAATTCATAACCTATTGAAATACAGAATTAAATAATTTGTATTAAATATATTTTCGATAGAAAGGGTTCCTTTATATCAGATATCGCAGAAAGAAAGAAATCATTCGATTGATTCATTGATTTTATTCTTATTTACAACTATACAGGATCAGGCATGTAAAATGATATGTAATTATTTATAAATCATAATAATCCTCTTTCATTTATTTACATTTTTTAAAATCAGGCAATTATATTTACAGTCAATCAAGTCTCACTGACTCATTCATTCATTTATGTTCTCGAAATCATGGATTTAATTATGTTTGCAGTCAGTAAAATCTCACTGACTCTATACAAAGAATCAAAATGAGTGATATGGATCCTGAAACTACGAGAAAACTTTATGTCATCATTTGGAGAACATTTGTTTGCAAATGTTTCAAAACAGAATATTACAGCAAGTCTCAATATATTTTTAGTGCAAATATTTTTCATTAGACACATTCAAAACTTGCCTTTATATCAAGAGGAAAAGACAAAACTTTTTCAGATTTTACGGAACTATCATGGTCTATTGGGTGTTCGCCTGACAGAATCGATTCACTCTGGACTTGTAAGATGGCATTGTTTGAAAATTGAAGTTAACATGTTTTTCGGAATATGTGTTATATATTCTCACAATTTTGACATAGTTTTGTTACCTATTTGTGATATCACAGACTTATTAACAATCCCAATATCATATAGTTTTTTGTAAGACGTGCTATATTTTACATAATTCTGTTTATAATGTTTAAATCATTGATCATATTCTGTTTCTGCAATAAAGGCAGCAAATAAATTGCTTCCATTAAGTTTTATTTCTAATGCCATGGAAGTGTATATCACCTCGTGTAAGTGCGTTTGGTAACTAATCCATTACAAATAGTTTGGAAGTGGGAATTCGTCATCTCACTAGCCACCACAGAACTGTCCCGGCCTCCTCAAAGGGATGTGAAGTGAAGAGTGCAAGAACAGTTGCGCCGTGGTAGAAGCATAAGTTGCCTTGGGAAGTCCCAGAGCAGACAAACGGTGTTCATTTTTTTTGTATGTGGGGGGAAAGAGAGTTCTGAGGGGAATTCTGTGTCATAACTAATAATATGAAAGCTAACATTCAATTGTAGATATTTCCTTTTCAATGATAATGATCTCGTGTCCGCTTTACAAAGGAAATGGGGGATGCAGTGGCTTCTAAAGGTATCGATCCCTGAGTACTCGAGGGCAGAAGGATGACTTCTAGCTCATATGAGAATGACACACTCACATTCGCTTGCACAGCCCCTTTTTACAGGGAGGGGGGCACATTCATACACCTCACAGATAGAACACAAAAGAGCAACCATGCCCTAACCGGGAAGCCCAGATCACGAGGAAGACGCGCTACCTCTGTGCCACGACGCCGGTATTAAATGAAATTAAAGCCTCTTATGTTCTTATATGTAGATGCTGGCAATTTACAAATATGAAGATATCATCTCTCTCAGCATTGATGGAAACTGTACTAAAACGGAGGATATCTACATGTTTTTGGAATATTTTTATAAGAATTATACAGTGTTCGTGCGAAAAAAAATGTCTGATATCTGTTGTTAGAGTCAAATGATGTGGTCCAGCTCTGTATTCGTAATGAACAACACATTAGTTTCTCTCTTCAACCCGGGGCGCCCTGATAATAAGAAAGATTTGCTTCACATTCAATCATCCGTACATATCATCCATAAAAAAACTCTAACAAGAAATGTGATTCCAGACTGGCGAACACAGTTTTTGCAGAATTATAAATAATTACTATTGATTAGCATTAATAAATCATAACGAAATGTAATCGAAATCATAATCGAATTTGTTTCGAGGTCCAACGAATTTAGTATCTTTTACTTTTACCCACACAATCACGTCCTTCGTTTTCTGTTCGTCTAAATCATCCCCTCTTTTCTGTATTCTTGATTTTTTCTTACTGTTAGGAAGTTCATGCACTGGCACTGGTTTCGTGTCCCAAGCATACTGGTCTTCCATCATTTCTTCTTCCTCGTAATCAGGCCAGTCCTCTTCTGGTCTTTCTTCCTCCTCCACTTCTTCAGGTTCGGGACAGTCGGCGCCTTTAGCTTTCATTGGCCAACCGGCCTTCATCATACAACCTGATTGTTAACAAGCAATATAAAAAAACAATTTTTTAAAATCAATTTCTACTTTGGTTATTAGAATTTTTTTTATTTTAGTTACTTTTTATTAAATAATTACAATTGTGGTTCTCGTATTCCGCTTTACGATTTACTAAGTCGTACACTGGTCCTAGTTAGCGCTACTGATAAACAGGAGACGCTCAGTCGACTTAAATAGTTGACTTGAAAAGTGCCGTAAGTAACAATACTGCACAATTAATCAATAATGTGTCATCATTAAAAATGCTGCACGAATCCTAGATTTTTTTCAACATCATTTATAATAAAATGAATAAAAACGCACAGTTCTAACTGATTAGTCTGATATCATAAAATTCTAATACAACGCTTAGAATACAGGTAGAAATTTCGGAGTTGATTGTTTAACTCAAGAGTTTTAAAACTGATTCGGAAGGTATAATATTCTGACATATAATAGAGGGGGCACAGGATTTCATAACATTATATCTATTACTTTTAACGATATTCTATTAATTATAATTGATTATTTGAACCTTTGGAGAATAAACGTTTATTTAAAACTTTTCCTCAAAAATTAAATCTTTAAACCATAACCTTTATAGTGCCTTTAAGTTCGTTTTTTAAGTGAAAATCAACAAACATTTTAGCCACACAAATTTATTTTTCATTCTGGATAATCAGAGCTCAATTATAATAATTCATGCTTATTAATTAATATTAATTAATGATAGTTATGAAATTTGACTATAATATTACCTAAAGCAAAATCTTTTTCTATATAATTAAATCTTCGGCAAAGTTATGAAACTTCAAAAGTGCCATCTAAATATAGGAAAAATTATGAATAGGAGACATACCTCCTTCCCATTTCGGTCAAATCTTTTACTTACTTCTTTTAATACCTGCCTCCTAAATAATCCGTTCTCTCAACATTGTTGCCTATTATAAATTATGATTTGAATTTTCAACTCACTTATACTCTACAGTAGGTATCATCATAATTTCAAAAAATGAAAACATTCAAGTACAAAAATTACAGCACTGCTGAGTATATTATACGAAAAAAAGGACATACAGGACATTTACAGATTTTACTCTAACTAATGGATTTCCAAAGTTATACTGACCATTCATCATGCCACATCCGTTCATCATCATCATCTGAGGACACATCATGGGCATCATCATTGGCCAACTGGCTTTCATTTGTGGCATCATCATAGGGCAACAGCCTTTGGCCTTGGAGCCTTTCATCATTTTTTTCATCTTTTTCATCATCATCATCTTCATCTTCATTTTCATTTTCATCATTTTCCACATCATGCCCTTGGATTTGGATTCCTCCGGCCATGGTCTATCAAGAAAAAATTATGATTGGTTTTGCCCGAAATATTTTTCACGAATAATTTTGTCGTTAAAATTTCAAAACTATATGTATGGTTATTGTTCGTGTTACAATCATCATGAATTTCTCTACCTAGAAGTTACATTTATTACAAGTGAATTTTGTCTAAACGTAGGTTTTCTTAGTCTCATATTTATTTGAAGAAATTCAAATGCATACAAATGAAGATTTATTACAATTATGACAGCAAATATAGCAAATTGAGGGGGGGGGGGTTGTAAAAGAGAAGTAACCCCAATCTACATGTATTACCTTAATGAACTCAAAAAAGCCCAAAAATAACTCTCACTTTGCTCCAAGAAAATATAGCCCCCAATTGCTAATTTTGGTAATTTTATCATCTACATTGTTACTTTATTCAGAGTTACTGGTTATAATATCTCGTTACTTTATTCAAAGTTTCTCATTATATTATCTCGTTACTCCATTCAAAGTTACTCATTATATTATCTCGTTACTTTATTCCAAGTTAATCGTTACTTTATTCCGAGTTACTCGTTATACTATCTCTTTACTTTCATTCCAAGTTAATCTTTATATTATCTCATTGTTATATTTCAAGTCACTCGTTATATTATCTTTTTACTTTATTCCAAGTTAATAGTTATATTATGTCGTTACTTTATTGCAAGTTAATCGTTAGTTTATTCTAAGTTACTCGTTAAATTATCTCGTTACTTTATTTCAAGTTAATCGTTGTATTATCTCGTAACGTTATTCCAAGATAGCGGTAACTCCTGGAATTATTCTATTTTGTAACTCTTTGTTATCCAACAAGGGGGGGGGGTAAGATATGAAAACGAGAAGCTCTCGATTTGGTGGTTCTCACCACTTAGGTAGGAAGAGATATTGTCTGGGGTTGGTTATCCCCAACCAAAGATGGGACTTTCTTCCCACTGGGGAGATAATACTATAGGTGATAATCTCCCCAGTGATAGTGACGTCCAATGTCATCGGTGTGATCTTGTCACTCAGATTATTCTGTGTGCCTTAGTAACAAGTTGGAGTAGCCAATGTGTGGTAACCCTTTAATGTTAAAAAAGCTTTATTAATAATTTTCTGCTCTTATAAGGCTTCCAGATACATATGTGTGAATGAACTCATCTGAAAGTACGTATAGCCAAGTAATACGTGACTTTACAATAGAATCGGACAAGATAACGCAACAGATTAATCAAATGTTATTGAATGAAAATGTGACGATTTAACTATGTAATTTTTCTGCTTGTTAAGTCAAAACATACCTAGCATTTAAAATTGTAATTTTTTGATAAAATATTTATGATTGCAGATTTCTTTCGTGAAATCTTTTCCCTTCAAATAGATCAAAAGTTTTGCATAGATGGCTGCAACAATCTGAAAAGTGGTACGAATTCTGAAAACTATATTTTTGAGTAAAAATAATTTAGTAAAATGCAATAAAAAATTAAGAAATTTATTAACAAGAATATTTTTACGTGTTTGAAAAGTTTAAATTTTCCTACAATATTATTTTTCGAAAGCTTGAAAAATTGGAACTACTTCATTTTTTAAAGAAAACCTTCCCTTCATAAATAATATAGTTAGAAATTTCTGTTTGTAAATTATAAAAAAACTTGAATTCCTTTCTTAATTCCTATCATCTCACGTATTTTTTACTATGATTTTCGAAGTATTTTTTTTAAAGTTTTGTGTCATTGCTTTAAGGTAGTTATTTCACTTGATATTTAAGCTCTGAGATATGTAATGGGAATCGTTTTTCCCTCCTTTTTTGTATACGATTATAGCTGACAATGCAAATCTAATGAAATGTTAGTAGTGTGTATATGCTTCTCTTTACTACGTCTTTCTTTTTTGTATGGTGCTGTATTTGAAGTCATTGCTATTACTCTAGGTGTAACAGGAGAAGCCTCCATTCTGCTAAGTGGAATTTCTGTAACTGTAATTGTGTTTGCATTAAAAAATGTATATTTAAAAAGTTCTATCGCCATTTCTGACATATTTTAGTCATTCTATCAATGTTGAAATTCAACCCAAAAATTGGGAAGCTTTAAATTGTTGCCAATAGCAGTTCTTCCAATACCAGAACTATAAGTCGAGTTATCTATAATATAAGGATTATGGCTTTTGTAATCCAGATAAAATAAATTTAATAAGTTTCCTAAGCCATATGAGATGATCGTTAGTGAAATTGATGCTCAAAAATCTTTTTAAAAACATAATGGGGCCTTAATTTATTCAAAGTGGTAGTGGGGTGAATAAAAAAAGATTAAAATGAAATCTTCTATGCGCATTTCAATGTATCATGCCAGAACATCATGTCTTGAACGGTCAGGCACCACGCACTCGTGCAAGTTAAATTATATTTTTATTCATCTTAATCGTTTCATTGAATGAGTCACTTTAGTATTGCAAACGATTCGAAAAAACTTTGTCTCGCATTGATTGCTTGAAAAAATCACATTTCCTTTTTATTTCATTTCATACAATCGTGTGAACAAAATGACATTTTTCTAGGTTTTATTTGCTGTAATCAACTTAGTTTTTTAATGAGAACTATTGTAAATGCAATGTCAACACGTTATTATTTTTAAATCAGAAATTTTGTAATCGGGATGGCATTGCGTTATTAAAAGCTGATTTTTTGAGTTGCTCGCGCAGATAATAAAAATTTATATTTTTCAAAACCTCATTCCTAAAACAATATCATGTTCCGACATGATAATGAATGTCGCTCTCAGAAAAACACACACAATATTGTCTTACATCTATTTAAATAGTTAACATTCACGTACTAATTATTCATAATCATTATTTAAAATAAATTATTCGAAATACTTTGGTCAATGAAATGTTTTTGATACTACAAAATGTTTTTACAGATGTATATGGATTAAAATCTTTTTATTAACAAAATAATAAAAATTAGATCTCTTAGATAATTCATGTAATCTAATCAAAATTAAATTCATGTAATCTGAATCAAACCCTGAAATGATGATAGGAGGACAAAAATTGAACCCTTTGCGGTCCGATGTCGAGTGTCACTCGACATTCCAGATTGTGCATCATTTTGACGTTTTATTTATTTATTTTTCAAATTCAATTGTTAAAAACGCCCACATAATGATTAAGAGATGTAGATTAATTTTTCAAAGAAATTCGACTTAAAAGAATTTTAAATATTTATCTTTAATGGCAATAAACAAATCTTTGTATTAAGTGAATAATTTTGCATCTAATTATTTTTCAGACTGCAAAGGGCTAATATAGTATAAAACAATACACGAAGAGTATAGCAAATATGAAAGTAAATATCTGTAGTGATAATTAAAAAAAACTTGAAATATTTCTGAAAAGGAGATTTGATCTGAATAAGTTGAAAATTATATTATGCTAATAAACGTAATTTTTTTCGATAAGTCTATAAATTTATTCTATTTTAATTATTTGAATATAATTATTTTTCATTATAAAATTCTTAATGACAAATTTTAACGACATTCATTATTCATTTAGAACTAAATTCTCTCTTTTCGATCTTAATCGTAATTAATACATCGTTATATACAATTTAATCGTAATCGTAAATGCATTTCGCAATAGTTTTTATAAAATTCAAGATACATTACTCATATGGCACTAACTTCTGTGCCTTCATGCTTTCCTTCTCCACGTAGGCTACTGGCAGGGGGATGGGAATGGCTATTGGCTTGAAGGTGATGCCAATGCTTTTTCCTCCGTGATCTTCATGATGGTGATGCTTTTCCATCATTTTCTTCATCATCATCATGTGCATGAGGCCTCCAACTGCACATCGGCACAAAAGGATGAAAGCGAAACACGTCAGGATGTGTCTGGCATATAATTTTCTGCTTTTACTCATTTTGGACAATTAAAGAAATCGATGTTCCAATCAGGATGGAAAGATAAGCTGAAGGGAATTTTAAAAAAACCTTTATTGATATGTAAAAGGAAACAAATTTAATTTAAATAAATATTTTGAATAATATGCTATTAAAAAAGGTATTATTTTAGATGGTAAATTTAATACTCATATAGATAATCAAAAAAATTTATATTTCTATACAAAAAAATGAAAAAAAAATTAAATAATTCATAAATAACCATATATATTGTTACTATGACCTATGCATTATTTGTAAAAATACACTCAAATACAAAAACTATCCAAGCAAATTATTTTTTATTACTTGTTGAATTGTATTTGCTTCGATATTGCTATCAATGATAATTGTAATACTTTAAAATACTGCGACCTTGCTAGATTTTTACTAACAATGACTAGTTTTTTATTTAACTTTAATATTATTGTTATGCAAATTAAAACTTGTAATGTTATTGATATGTTTGTTTATAATTTTTCTCATTATTAAGTATTTATTTTTACTACAATTCCTACTTTTATTGTTATTTACTATTCTAAATTTATAAACAGAGCTTATTAAAATGAATAAAGTTATCAATATTATTTAATAAAAAAATATGTGAAGTTTTCTATCCATAAATTAATTTTAATTATAAAAATTTACAACTATAAATGATAATAAACATTATGTCAACAAAGAAATTAAAAAATCATGACCTATAACTTTTAAATTATGGGTTTATTATGGGGTAAGAATTTGGTTTCAAACACTGAAAAAAAATGAAACCTACTTAAACTTTATCATGTCAGAACATGATATTGTTTTAAGAATGAGGTTTTGTGGCGTCAACAAAAACCTATAGGCGAAAAATAAAAATTTTATTATCTGCACGAGCATCTCAAAAAATCAACTTCTAATAACGTGATGCCATCCCATTTACAAAAACTCTGATTAAAAAATAAGTGAATGACTACAGCTAATAGAAATTAGAAAAATGTCATTTTGAGCACGTGATTATATGAAATGAAATAAACAGGAAATGTGATATTTTTTTAATAATTAATGCGAGACAAAGTTTTTTTATGATCGTTTGAAATGCTTAAGATATTCGTTCAATGAAACAATTAAAATGAATAAAAATATAATTGCTTGGCCGTTCAAGAAATGATGTTCTGACATGATACACTGAAATATGCATAACAGATTTCATTTTAATCTTTTATTTTATTTTCAATTAAAAGAAATAGTCATATCATTTTTGTAATATGAGAAAATGGAAACTTAATGCTATTATTTTCCTACTGATTATTGTCAGGAAAGTTTTAAAAAGAAATTAACTTGTGAAATAAGAAATTATTGCTCAATGCATACAATGTAACAAGAAAAATACTGAAAAAATATTGGATGATAGAGCTTGATAATGGTTAGAGGAGTATAAAAAAATGTTACCAACAAGTAATCGAAATCTATTACTTTTCACCGAAAATAGAAAAAGAAATAATTTATTGTTAATAATTCAAAGATTTTCATAGAAAAGTTTATAAAATAATTTTTTTATGGCCATTGTTGATAATTATTCTTCATGTGTGCAAATATTTCTCAACTATAATTCGTGTCATAACAAAATTATTTGTAGTATAAGTGCAGGTGTATTAGATGTTAGTTGGGGATCAATTGGTTCGACAGGAGTGATGGTCTCCAAAATTTCTCATTATAAATATTTATGCTCTTGGTTCTTTTAATAGTTTCTTCAGCAAAATATTTTTAATTTAAATTTCGGCAGTCTTGTATCATTATACATATAATTATTATTCGATAATCTTAATATTATTAGTCGATGTGTAAATAGTCTCATATTATTATTAAGAATTTCAATATTTTGCCCACTGTATTATATATATCTCTAATTTGCTCTCAGCTGCAGGTAGATTTGAATTTGAGATGAAATTGATAAAACTTCAATAAATATGGAAAAAAAATTGCTGAAACCAGACATATTTTTTAGACAGACAGATTCCTTCCGTATAATACGCCACAGAATTAATTTTTAATTATTTACACAATATTCAAGGAATTTTTCAATATTAATTTACTTTTGATCATCATAAAATTCAGATAACAACGCTAAGATAATTGTTGAAATAAACAATTTTCTGTAGACATATTTTTTTATTTAAAAAAAATGTATTTTTTTACCACGCCTATTCCAAACTCAAATTCTTAATATTATAGCTAGAAAATTAGATATATATTTAATAAAATGAACAAAATATCATAATGTTTCTATAATAATAGAAGACTATCGAAATTTAAAACTTAAAATTATTTTGTTAACGCCACTGTTAAGTGACGAAGGTACATAAATATTTCATTGAAAATTATAGAGATCATTACTACTTAGGAACTAGATAGACTTCGAAGACGGATAGTAAATATCATTAATCCAAAAATGTCTAAACTATGACTCAAAATTAATGATTTATTATTACAACAGATGGTAGCACAAGCAGAGAAAAATTATATCAAAATTGAATATTCGAAAGTTGTTACATAGATGGCAGCACGTTGCAGGAAAGAGTGGCGATGGAAAATTCATTTTTTATTAATATTTTATAACACAATAGATTTGTATTTATTTTGAATTTCTAACTGTATAGATTATTATATTTAGAAATTAATATCCGTAATAATTTTTGCTGTCTATTAATTCAAAATTATTATTTTTTGGTATTAATTTGAAAGTATTATTACCAAATATGTCCTTGTAACATATAACTGCGATGCCCTTTATAAAATTTTAAAAATATGCAATTTTCTTCATAATATATTAAATGGCATCTGAATGGACTGACAAATAATACAGAAAATAGCTCAGAAAGTGTTAATTAATATCTATAAGAATTAAATAATTAATTAATTAATTCTTATAGATATTAATCGAGCCTTATTTTCTTAGAAAGGAAACTATATTTAGCAGGTTTTGATCATATTTTAACAAATGTATGAAATCCAATTCGGTAGAGCAATTTAAAGTCTCTTAATCATTGGTCAGTAGATTTTGAATGAATTAATAAAATGAAATATAAATCACGTAATTAAAAAGCTAACTAACTTAAATGTGAAAAATTAAAACCAAATGGAATTTAAAGCTGCTATGAATAAGGATTTTTTGAGTTTTATTTTGTATTAGCTTTATCCTCATAGAAGTGTATCGTACAGAAAACTTTTTTAAAAATATTAAATTTAGACTAAGGGAAATATGTTGTTTCTATTATTAGTATTATTGATGATGTGTAGGAACATAAAAATTTGAATAAGAAAGATTATATATCAATCTTGTTGAATTAAAAAAGTTTTCTTGTGCATTTTTTAAGTTGAAAGAATAAAATATTATAAATCGAATTTTGCATGCATTTTTAGTTTATTTTCATTACCTTTACAAACATTAAATGAATTTTTCTCGAACTTATTTTTGTAGATGCAAATGTTTTATGTTCCTCAAAGCTTTTTTTTTCTGAACAAGTGATAATAATGTCATTTTGTTAAAAAAATGTATCTTTTTTTTTTTGCATTATAAGAATTTAATTGTTCTCAACTTTTTTTTTGTTTTATTTTTAAATATCAAATTCGATATTTTTAGAATTTATTTTTTCTGGTTTTATTAGAAAAACAGTAATTCGAATGTTTCAAAAATTCTTGTTCTTAATTCCATGACAACTTTAATTGCCAAGAATTCAGGAAACTGAATTCAAATAAAATAATTTTAAAATATTAATATTTTAAACTATTTTAAAACTTCCAAATTTTTATCTTTTTTAAAAAAAAGAGGTGCAAGATAAAAATTCTTTTTCTACCAAAATTGATTTAATAACACAATTCAGAAAAGTCATTAATAACTTTTAATATTATTGTTTCAAAAAAAATATTACTTTATTTATCTTTAATGTTAGAAATTAATTTATGTTGTTAAAAAATTAAAGGAGCAATTTAAACAAATTTTAGATTAAAATTTAGTTGCATTTACAATTATAAAAAATTATAACCATTTCCAACACTTTTTATAAGGCACTTAAATAAATGGCGTGACAAATATTGTTATATTATATAATTTCCTGAAGATGTAGATAAAAGAGGGGAAAATTATATAAAAAGTGATTTGATCTATGATTTTATCAGCAACTGACACATTCATTAACTAGATGAGAAACCAACCATATCACACTATCATTAAGGTGGTTTTAATTTATATTAATGTGCAAAAAAATCAATTGAAAGATGTGGATAATTTTATAAAAGCTTTTTGCTTCTTATTAGAGTATATCATTTAATTGCTTTTGATGAATCTACTATTCTCATTCAGATTGTTCAATTAAAGTTTGTAATTTAAGTAATGCATTACCTTTACAGAAATGAGGAACGAATGATTTCTCATTGTTGAGTTATGATTCTTGATTGATGAACGATTGAATAACTAGATTGACATTTACTAATTTGATTGCTTTTGAAATGTTGATTATGGTTTCAAAATTCTAAATATCTGAAATTCTGTACTACAATGAGGTATTCTTTATTTCAATTCTATGATTCATTATCCGTTATAATTACTACCTTTCTGTGAATAATTTTTTATTTATTTATCAGGTGGATAGTTTTATTATTATTTATTCACTTGTTGACATGTATCCAAGGTTTCTCGAAAAGACGCTTTCTTGTTTATATAAAAGAATTAAAAAAATCAAAGGTTAAATAAACCATCACAAATAAGCACACTCTTTGCTCATATTTCAAATATTTGGGAACAAATTTTCAAGTATGTGTCTTTTGTCAAATAATAAAAATATATTTGATAGAAGCATTCAACTGTATCCCAACTTGTGCGTAAACAAACGCTTTTTCTGTTACCTATGCTTAATGGTAAAATCATTAATATCCAAGATTCATCTACAGAACTTCGAATGTTTTCGAATGATAATGCACGATTTCTTCATTAAAGCTAGACATTAATTTGACTTTTCCCTGTTTCTTCGTACTCGCTTCTGTGCTGATAAGATCTCGGCTTCTGATCCGGAGTGCTCCGGGTTCGATACTGAATCTTATAAAAGGCTCACTGGGTTTGCTAAATCATCCGGGAGGGACAGACTTCCACCCGTCAGTGTAATGCGGAAATTTGAGAACTAATGCACCAAATTAGGGATCGTCCTCGTCATCTAATGGCGATTTAAAATCTAGAGGTTTTTTTTCAAAATTGACTAAAAGTTGTTTTTAAAGTGGATGTTGTTATTGTTACTTATAACACTTGTCATGGACAAACCCCGTTAATACATCGGCAGATTTTAAGCCGAAGATATGCGTCTCTTGTTTTGAAGTAGCGTCAACTAGGGCCAAGAGTACGACTTCAATTACATACTCATCACAGTCGCTTGCACAGCCCCTTTTTATAGGAGAGCGCAGTCACACATCTCACAGATAGCATACAGAAAAACAGCCATGCCCGAACCGGGATTCAAACACGGGACTCCCAGAACACGAGACGAAGATATGCGTCTCTTGCTTCAAGTAGCGCCAACTAGGGCCGAGAGTACGACTTTTGCTACACACTCATCACAGTCACTTGCACAGCCCCTTTCTACAGGGGGGCGCAGTCACGCATCTCACAGAACGCAGAAGAACCATGCCGGAACCGCGACTCGAACCCGGGACTCCCCGAACACGAGGAAGACGCGCCACCTCTGTGCCAGAAAGCCGGTTTAAAGGGGATGTTAATATAACTTAACTATCTCTTGTTCATAGTTTAAGCAAGTGTTAAACTATAAGTTATACTCTTATATAAACACTAAGCAGCTAAATTGGCACTGCTGTTGAGTTATCAAAAGTAGGCAGCTGCCTAGAAGCCCCATTTTCTTTGTGATATTTTTTGCATTAATTTCGTGGTTTCATTTTATTTTCAGGAGCCATGTTATAGCATATATATCAAAGTAAACTGAAGCAATCCCCAAATAATAGTCTCGGTATTTTTTCCCAAGTTTTCAAATTTACTTGCAACTTAGTATGGTTTAAATTTTCATGGTTGACAAACTTTCTATTTAAATATTTAGAATATGTTAAAAAAAGTATTACCATGGTTTTTTTAGTGTATATATATATATATCAAAGTAAACTGAAGCAATTCCCGAATATTAGTTTTTTTTTTCAAGTTTCCAAATTTACTTGCAGCTTAGTATGGTTTAAATTTTCATGGGTGATAAACTTTCTGTTTAAGTATTTAGAATATGTTTAAAAAGTATTGCAGCGATTCTTTTTTATATAATTTTGTTTAAATTTATTTTTAAAATTAATTTTTATGGGTGTGATACTGAAATCTCCAATCTTGAAGATGAATCGCAATAAAAGGCTTTTTATTAAATTTTGTCCTAATATTTATTTCTTCAAAATTGCTTACAACTTTTATGTTAGAATTAATAAAAAATGATTCAAAATATTTAATTTGGAAGGTTTGCTATCTAGGATCCTAAAACTTACGCTTCTAAAATTTTCTAAGAGTCGCTTCTAACTATATTTCTGGCGCTGGACACATAGCATTTATAAAACTGTTCTCGTACGCTTTTTTTAGATAAATTAAATTACTTATGTAACCAATAAATAAACAGCCAAATTGCATGCTAACAAGAAAAAGATATATTTAATCTCTAACATTTAATTTAAAGTAGATTTCAATCTGAGCTTACAGCATTTCCTTCAAAAGAAGTAAAGGAAGTAGGAATTTCTTACGTAATTAAAATCTGGTTTAGAGGAAGATTGATTTTATCAACTTATATTTACATCAGAATTAAAACAGCTTTTAAAATACAGAAACCATGAAATAAATTAATTTATAAATTTTGTTTCAAATCAATAATTGATTAATAACGAAGTACTTGAGTCAAAACATACAAAACTTGATAACTTATATATTCGATAAAACAATGCACAAATCCAATTGATCCTTCAATTTTAGCTTTTAATTTATTCAAAGAACGTCTTCGGATTCAAATTAATTTAATTCGGATTCAAAGAGAAATTGAATGATTACAATTTAGTTCAAGAATATTTCTAGTAAGATATTTCTTCTGCGATGAAAATCTGATTTGGAAGAAAATTGATTTCATTTATTGATATAAAAAAAACTTAATTTCTTATAATGCAAAATAATCTGTGTTTAAAAAAATTATGAACTGTAAAAAAAAAGATTACTTTATTGTTGTTGTTCTCATGTTCCGCTTTAAGATTATTAATTCTATTAAATTTCAGTTAAAACCCTTACACGTAGCAAAACATTCCTCAAATAATTACGAAAATATTTTTAAGCTTTAAAATATGACAAAAATCAATGCCATATTCGTTCAATAACCTTACACCTGCTCTGTTCATTGTGAATATGAACCACCCTAAAACAGACAGTCCCATAGCATAAGATGGCTTTAAAACGCAATTGTTCAGTTTGTCTAACTTCAGCAGAACTTTACCTTTACTTTCTTATTTATCATATAAATTACATAAAGCCAATCAACAAGGGTTTATCAGATTTCAATAAATTAAGGAAGGGCCGTGGTGGCCTGGTCTCAGCTTGTGAGCCGTAGGATGTCAGATTCGAGACCTGGTTCCAATGAAGAACCATTGAGTAAGGTGGTCAGTTACACGTTAAATCTGTGATGGCCAAATGTCCACCCGCTTGTGTGGAATGGTGTGATGCCAGCTCAGGTATCGTCTTCGTCATCTGGCCGCGGCTCAAAATTACGAGCTTCAACCCAAAATAGCCCTAATGTTGCATTACAACGGGACTTTAATATAAATAAACTAAAATTAAAATCAATATATTAAGAAAAAAACACCATTAACTGTTTGATGAAACAAGAGGTTATTTTCAATTTTAGTTTAACATGGTTAACAATAGTCGAAAATGAGAAACAAAATATTTTTTTAAGGATTTCATAACTCGGAAAATATTTCAAAATGGCAGTTGCACTCATATCGTTCAAAAGACAATTTATTTTTATTTTTTAAGATAGCATAAAGTCATATTGGTTGAGTAATATTTTTGGGGAGTTATCACGGTAATACGCTACATTTTCCCTTGATGTTTTTTAATTAATTCAAAATTTTAAAAATCACTCCGGCATGCGCATCTACCAACAAAAGTACATGTTTGCCAAAGTTATAAGTTCAATCTAACAATCTGTTTTAAAATACCAATGTACACATAACTTCATCTTTATTATGATTATCGACATATTTGAGATGGGAATATGTTTAAGTAGAGCAATAAAGGAATCCATTGGGCATCATAAAAAATGTTATGACATTTAGATGTTTAGAATGACACATAAAAAATTGTATGAGATTTAAAATTCATATAATTAAATATTAAATTTTTTCGAGATTTAAAATTGTGTAAAATAAAATTTTATTCAATAACTGTTTTCAGTATCACCGTAGAGCATCCCCAAATTTCAACCAAGGTTCAATCAATTTAAATTTCATTCTTTAAAGCATGTATGTGTGAATTTTGAAATCTCTTGGCCGAATTATCAATTTTGGAACACGTGTCAGCACGAGAGAAGTTAGAAAATATCTTTAATTATTAGTTGTATAAAACTGGATTTTCGTGGGCGAAATCAAATTTTTTCCGGGAAGGGACCTATATCGATAACTTTAAAAATCAGAACCTTATTTAAATATAAAATTTGATCCAAATCTTTAGAGCTGTTTCTGAAATTCATGAAATATGAATACAATAATTGCTAGTTTAAACATATCGGATTCTTTACTTCTCAGAAATATTATTATCATCTCAGAACATGATGTTATTTTGGGAATGAAGTAGACAAAAATCCGTAGACGAAAAAAAATTAAAAAAAAAACCGTAGGCGAAAGAGCACGTCAAAAAATCAGCTTTTAATAAAGTGTTGGCACCACTACGCATTATTTATATTACGCATTTATACAACGAATTTACATTATTTATATTATTCCATTAAATAATAACTTTTGATTAATATTTGATTTTAGAGACTAACTATAATAACTATTCGATTGAAAAAGGTTTTTTAAAGCAAACTATATGATGATAATATATTAGTTTTATATCTATAATGTTTATTTCAAACAAGTGTTTATATTCATCAAAATTGTTCATGCAGTAGATCATAAATATTTCTTTTTAACATGTCAGAACATGATTTTATTTTAGGAAATGGGCTTTGTGGCGTCAACAAAAATCCGTAGTTGAAAATTTGTAATTTTATTATCTGCACGAGCAACTGAAAAATCAGCTTTTAATAACGCGTTGCCATCCCATTTACAAAAGTTCTGATTTTCAAAAAAATTAGTTAATGACTACAGCCAATAAAACCAAGAAAAATGTCATTTTGAGCACATGATTATATGAAAGGAAATAAATAGGAAATGGGATATTTTTTTAAACAATCGATGAGAGACAAAGTTTTTTTGGGTCGTTAGCAATACTAAAGTGACTCATTCAATGAAACAATTAAAATGAATAAAAATATAATTTAACTCGCACGAGCACGTGGTGCTTGGCCGTTCAAAAAATTATATTCTGACATGATACATTG
>JAOUZG010010699.1:3026628-3051374 GCA_026289955.1 Argiope argentata
GTTGTCAAATGAAACTTTAAACAATGGTTGTTAAATGAAACTTTAAAGTATAATTGTTAAATGAAACTTCAAACAATGGTTGTTAAATAAAACTTTAAACGATGGTTGTTAAATAAAACTTTAAATAATGATTTTAAAATGAAACTTTAAACAATGGCTGTTAAAGGAAACTAAGCAATGTCTGTTAATGAAGTTTAGTTATAACTGTTGAATATTATGAAGTTTTCATTTCGTATTGTACAAACTTTTTGATGATTTGTACAAACATTTGTCAATACAAGAATAATTACATATTCCTCCAATATGATTTGCCAATAATCGTAAGATGTGCAACTGCATCTAACATTTTAAATAAATGTAAATGATTTCTTTTATTTCTTTGAAATTTATAATTTAGTAATATAATGGAACTCGAAGAAAATCTGGAAGTTATTGGTTGCTTACAAATTTATATTTAGATCAAAAATTTCATAAATATATAAAATTGAAATCCAATTGAAATAAATTCTAAATTATACTTCATTAAAAATATTAATATGTTTTTCTTTGATTGTTTATTTTTTTCTAAATTTGCCTGTCCTACAAGACAGTGCATTTAACAAAAAAAATTCCACTTTATATGCTGGACAAGTAATTATTTTCAGTTTATAATTTATTTACCAAATATTTAATTAGGTCGCCAATATCTAATATATTTTCTGTTATATTTCGACAGAAAAACGTCATATAACTAATATTTAATTAAAAAAAATATTGTTGTTACGACTGAATAAGAATGAAGAATATTTTATACATATAGTTTATTCTAAATGGAAAAAAGGTATCTGATAAAATAAAATAATACTTTTAAACTCTTTCACTTTTTTTAAACATTTTTACTATAACATTTAAAGGATACTTTAAATATTATTTAATACTTAAATATACTGACTTTAAATATTAAATCTTTATTACCAACACAGTTATTTCCTACCAGCATTAAGTATTAATTATAATCATCACAAATGCACAGAAATGGGTGAAGTTATTCAAAGGAATTAATTACAATTTTTTTCGATTTAGGGTTCACTGAAACAAACTCAAAAGTAAAATGTGAATTTTAGAAGCCTCTTTAAAATATACAGGTTGTCTACAATTAAATTATCCTACTTTAAAGTTGTCTACAGCCCAAACTATTGCTCAGAAAGTTATAAAATTTTGTATAGGACATAATGAAGGGATATGAATTTGTTTGAGCGAAGAAAAAAAAAAGGTTCAAAATTTCGCCACCAGGAGAAGTTTTTTAAATGAATTAAACATTTAGTATATTTTTGACAAATTTCATCACAACAAAACAGGATTAACATGACGGCCATCATTTTCCGCTACCATCTGGAATCTTAAGATAACATGGTCCACAGTTGACCGTAGCGTGTTCCGGGAAATCGGAAGAACACGCTGTGAGATGCTGCTTTTTAAATCAGGTAAAGATTTTCGATTATCACGACCTATCAGATGTTTTAAATGTCCTCAAAGCCCAAAGTCACATGGATTTAGGTCTGGAGACCGGGAAGGCCACACATCATGAAATTGACGGCCGATGATACTTTCATCTGTAAAGTGATTATGGAAAACGTCTTTACACAACAGTTAATGTGTGGAGGAGCTCCATCTTTCATGAAAATAGTGCTCGAAAGGCATTGACGTGTTTGCTGTTGTTAAATGCGGAACATGCTATCTTGCGATTCCAGATGGTAAATGGTGGTCATGTTGAACATGTTTTGTTGTAATTAAAGTTTTAAAAACTATACTAAATGTGTAATTCATTTTATACCTAGTGGCGAAATTTTGAACTATATTTCTCATCGCTCAAACAAATTCCTATCTCTTCATTATGTTCTATACAAAATCTTATAACTTTCAGAACAATGGAGTTTCATAGCAAAGTTTAAAGTAGGTTCGCTTAATTATGAACACCCTGTATGTACTAATTAAAATTTTAAAGAAAAGTTATGATAAAGCTTCTATATCTCAGATTGTATATTTTGAATATAACTTTCTATTAACGAACTGCATACATTTGTGAATTTTACGACGATTTTGTTACGCCAGAAGAGTTCTAGAAATCTATTTATAAATGCAGGTCCACTATCAAATTGATTTACTACTTTATTTAAATCGAAGCACCACTATTTTATGAGAAATTTATGATTCCTTATGTAAATGTTTCAATCCTTTTTGAATAGCAAATCAATTTAACTTTGCTCTAAAGTTTATATTTAGAAAAAAAAATTATGTTGATCTCTTGGAAGAGATGAGCTAAAAAATAAGAAGAAATGAGATTTGGATTTTAACAAGTTTTCTAACATTTTTACTCAGTTTGTCAATCATCAATTATGGTTTGAAATGCATATAATAATTTATTTTTAAAAGACAATTAAAATTCGTTGATAGGGAATATAAATTGTCCTAAAGTAACAAAAATTTTGAATAGCAAATTTTTATTTAGGTATAAGATTGATCACTATGTTTTATATATCCATAACTGAGAAGTTTCATTATGTACAGTTAAAATGATATTTTCTCTAAGTTAACATTTACACTCTCTAATCAAAAACATCTGGTCTATCATTTTTCTCCAAAATAACTACTCTTATTATACTAACTACAACCAAGTAAAGAATCTATTTGAACTCACAATTTACAGTGGAGTTTAGATCTCCAAAATAGTCGACTGAAAATTATTTGAGGGGATTCTCTGTGTCAAAAAGCTGTAATGTGCGCAAAATGTAGCAACGGTTTTGTTTCCTGTGCACAAAACATTTGAAAAAACATTATAAATAGTTTTGTAGATATAGCGATCGTATTGGGGAATATATAAAAAAATTAGTAATAAGTCTAATTTTTTCTACATGTTTTTTATTTTTGAAGATTAAAAGATTTTAATCAAATCATATAAGATTTATAATACACCATCAATACATTATATCAGAATTAAAATATATACATTAAAAATTATAGAAAACAAAAAAAATGTACTAGGGTCAGTCAAAAAGTTAGTTGAACTTCTCAAGAAAACAAAATAGGATAGAAATTTTACAATAACTTTATTGGTATCTTAAAGTTTCATTTAAAATCTGCTTTTCAACGTGACCACCTCTGTTATTTAAGCATTTATTCGAGGAGTGGTACGAGTTTTTCGATGCCTTCTGCAAAGAAATCCCGTCGAATGTCCGTTAACCATTTTTGGGTTGCAGCTTTCCTTTCGTTATCCGAATGATATCGCCACATTGAAAGTTTTTGTTTTTAATGAGACCAAAAATATGGAAGTCAGGAGGTGAAAGGTCTAGACTATAAGGAGAGTGTTCCCACATTTCCCACCTAAACTTTTACAGAAGTTCGCGCGTTTGTTTTGTTGCATGCAGTTTTGCATTGTCATGCAGGAACACAATGCCTTGACGTGACATTGCATTTCCCCCTTACATTTCAAGCAACTATCAATAAATTTCAGTGCAGTTGCACAAATTTGTCCACACAAACAAAAAAAACGAATTATTGCACGCATTTCCAATGTGGACGCTACTTGCAGCTGTCGAGAAATGTTTGCGACTGATTATCAGAAAAAATAAACTTACCTCGGGGAAGCCGCTACGTCTCACGGTCACATGTCTGAAGTGTTGCCACACAGTTTCAACAAAATATTCTGAGACGGAACGTATTTACAGAGTAATGCAACTAACTTTCTGACTGACTTACGTAATAAATACTTATTAGCCACACATGCTCAAAATTTAGCTGATTTTTTTTCTCTTTTTAAACCTAAAAATGAGATGAGGTAATTTGAAGAAAAAAATTTCGAATCGAATACTTTATGCAAACCTATATATAATTATCGATCCAATTTGCTACCACTCTTTAAAGGTAGCTAAATTATGAAATAATTTATACAAATTGACGTCATTTAAACTGGCATTAATAAATTAATTTAGTTGTTTCAAGTTGTGAAATCTGCAAAATTACTCTTAAGTGTTTAAGCTTCGCATTGCACGAAACTGAAAATCATAGATATCAGTAAATATTATTATGCCATTTGTATTATTCGCACAAGCATCAAAGTTATAATTTTATGCAGCTAGAATATTCTAAATGATTAAAAACATTCTGGACATTAATGAAAGACATTCGAATTCAAAGTTCCAGTGATTCACGGTTTCGATAAACACTTCGATGGAATTCAATGAAATTAAAGCACCTTATATGCAGGTGCAGTCAATTTACTAATAGGAAGATATCTTTCATGATAATGATATCAGCTGTCAAAAATGAAGGATATCTACATGTTTTTGGAATATTTCAATAAAAAAATATACAATTATATTTTAATAAAAAATATAATTGAAACAATTTATTTTAATAAGAAATATATTTCCTCTGAAATAAAATGTCTAATCTGTGTTATTAGAGTCGGTTGTTCTGGTGTAATTCGACGTTGATATTTAATATCACATTCTTCATATATCATAACTTCTTATCATAAAACTACGATAGTTAGTAGCATTTTCTTTAAAGCACATAGGCACATACAAAAATCGCATTTGCATACCATAATGTATCATTCAACGAATATCGCACATCAAAAAGTTCCCATTTTTGAGATAATTTTCACGTGCATTTCAGTTGTGTAGGCGGACACTGGCGATGAAATGGCCAGATAGGGTAGATCGTGCTATGTTGATTCTGGAATTGCTCCAAACCATAATTTAAGCTAAAACATGATTGATTCCGGTGTAAAAATTTGACCAGGTTTATACTCAGCCAAGTAAAAAAAATCCTTGAATATTAGTACGAATCATTAAAATCTTTCAACCTGAGAAATCCATACCTGGAACTTAAAAATGGCACTCCTTTATTTTATGTAAACAAATATTTACTCAAAATTCAACATTTGAGTAGATTTATTTTCTAGCTACCAGAATATTTGGCAATTAGCTTATTTTATCAGTTGCTCTTTAATGATCTATGAAGGATTGAGTTGAGTTGAGTTGAATTTGTTTTTCATGGTACAAAAGCCATCTTTGGCTAAGCTGCTCCTCATTCTTGAGATCAAAATATTTGCATCATTCTATAATAAAATCACAATACGGAATGATGGCAAAAGCCAAATGTCTAAAAGCTTAAATCTGTGTGTCATGAAAAAGGGCAACAATGATGTAAGGTAGGGTGCTATCCTAAAAAGCACGTTTAAAGTTAATAAATAGTTATAAAAACAAGTATTTTAAAAATAACTAAAACGGCCAACATGCAGAGTTTTGGACAGCTACTCGCCAAATTCTGGGTGAGATCATTGAAAACATGCAAAAGGCTTGATAGAAAA
Source organism: Argiope argentata (assembly GCA_026289955.1). Taxonomy (NCBI): domain Eukaryota; kingdom Metazoa; phylum Arthropoda; class Arachnida; order Araneae; family Araneidae; genus Argiope; species Argiope argentata. Next base: position 3,031,982 of record JAOUZG010010699.1, read on the forward strand.
TCGAGGACACTCAACAGGAAGGATTGAAATGAAGAATAAATTCACGAAACAAAATAAGATGGACATAAATGCCGAGAATTTCATTTGATTGTAATTTTAAAATAATTGGAAAAGGCTTGATAAGAGTTTCTATGTATGTTGAAGCTATCGAGATAATTTTATGAAACTTTTTCTTTCGCTTAAAGCCTTGCATTTAATAGGGCAAAATATAATTTTTAGGCATTTAATTATCACCTTAAACTTATTAGTTAAAATTATGGAGTAGAGCTTATAAAAAATATGCAGAACAGATTTTATCATATTACCAATAACTTTCTTTGATTATGATTATTGAAAGAAATAAAAAGACAAATAATAAATTAAAAAAAGATCATTGCCATGAGATTGCAAAGGGCAGTGACATTGTGGGAAGGTCAAAGGAAATAAATGTTCACATTTTCATTACTAGGATTCACACGAATTATCATCGATTTATCTCCCGCTCTTCACCCACATCATCACGACATTGAAATTGGAAGATATTGTCAGTTTCCTTTATTCACTACTAAAAATCGATACAGTTTGCAAAATTATCCTTAAAAAAGATGTACAATCACGAGAAATCATCCACTAACGCCTTTAGGATAGTTTAAAACGAGGAAATAAAAAAATCAGACTTTTTAAAAGGGAATTCATGAAAAGGAAGTCAATGTGTTATTGGGTACACGACCTCTCATAGCGAACCACTCAAGTGTGAATTCATTTGAGAGGGGGACAATCCCATCAAACAGCTATAAAGAAAAACGTATAAATGTGGGTATTCTAGGAAATGTGAATCATATCTTTATGACTATCATTTGCATGGGCTGCTAGACATTCTGCTTGGATTTTTTTTATCAAGCATCTTTTTACGAATTCGGCATTGACACTGTGACCATCATTGCTATTGTCAAGGTTCGTATTTATCTTAATGATTCTAAAATAATTTATAAAAGCCAAGATTATTAATTATAAATCAAACTAGGCAACTCGTTTTATTCATGATACTTATTTTAATATAAATGGAGTTGTTTATTCAATAATTTGTATTAACTGAGTGGAATCTTTCCGCTATTTTTTTTTTTTGGTAGTTGCTCAATTAGTTAAGATAATTTATTATTGTTAACCAAAAATTGATTCATTGGCTTTCCTTCTTTCTACTTTAACTAAAAAATGGAATGAGTTTTAAAAAGTAGATACTAAATATTTTAGAGAAATTAATCTTAGTACAAAATATTTACGGTTATTTGAGGCATAAAGTAAAACATAAAGAACCAATTAATGATTAAATAATTTGTTAAAATATTTTCATTTTTTATGAATATTTTTTGTAGCCTAAAATAATGTTAGCAAGTAAACCGTATTATGAAAGAGACTTCTTTTAAAAAATATCAATTATTGTGGAATTTTTTTGCGTGTGAACATGAAGTACGCCATAAAATTAGTGCTATAGATAACATTCCACCGTTTTGCAGTTATTTTGATTTTGCGTTTATCTTGGGCTTTATTAGTATTTAATACAGTATTTATTAACAGCGTAAATAATTTAAACCCAAATAAATAAATGTGTAATAAATAAAACTATCTTTGATAAAAATGCAGTATTATTCATCGCCCCTATATTTCAAGTATACAGTAAGAACTCCTTAAATTCTTTTGAGTTGAATGTTATTTTAAATAGATTTGCTTTTACAAAATTGAAAGCCTTTTAATATTTGGAAACTGTTCATTTTTTAAAAATTCAATGTGCATTCCTTTTTATGACTTAAAAAAACACGTTATAAATGAAAATTTAGGACTTTAAATATTTATTTATCTTAAAATGAACTAATTTTGGTAAGTAAAATTAATCTTTGGCCATATAATATGAATTGCTTTTGGTATAACAAAAAAATTGAAACTGTTTATATCGAATATAACTCATCGTAGAAATCGAGAAAATGTTCTTAAAATTCCAATTTTCCCAAGAAAAAAAAATCTCTTTCAGAGAAATATAAAAGTTTTTTTAAAAAATCTGAATGGTTTGTTTATTTTTATTTCAAAACAAAATTAGAACTTGGCTTTGACCAATTTTTACTCGTTATAGAGTGAATGCTTTTCCTTTCTTTGCCATTAAGGTAAGTATTAGTAATTAAGAGTACTATTTTTAATATTTGTCTTTTAAAGCTTCTTGATAATTTTAGTACAAGAGTATTCTTTGTATTCTTGACCCAATTGAACGAAACGAAAAAAAGATAGTTTTAAGTTTGCCTGTTTTATAGTTTCTTTTATAACTATAGCGGTCATGAAGACAGCTTATTTCTTTGGTATTGAGAAAATAAGTGATGCATTTGAAACATACCACAGTTTACTACTATAGTTTAAGAATAAATAGCAAAGAACAACATGTCCAAAAATTTTGGAGCAGCAAAATAGGAAAAATTATCAACTATTAGATCTTTCGAAAAATCAAAATGTGATAAAATTACTTCATTATAACAAAACAGCAATATTTTATGTCACATTACACCTTTATAATGACTTTTCTAAAAATAGGTTAAGCTCTTGTATAACAACAAATATCGGTACTTACGTATTGGACCGTCTTCGCCAATGATCGCCAATGGTTTAGCAACTTTTTTGGCGACGGATTTAAATTTGGCTATAAAGATCAACGGATTACACCATTGCTGTATTGCCATAATTGGCCGTTTAGCAACTCATTGGCTTCAAATTTGACGATAAAGTTAGATGGTATAATACGTAAGTACCAGCCTTGATTGGTCAGTTAGGGAGGTATAGTATATTTTAGCATACTTATAATATATTTTAGCTAAATATTATAGTTTGGAAAGATTAGAGTGAAGTAGTTTCGGTACCATCATCAAAGTCTTCAATAAATGGAATTAATTACCCAAATATCTACCATAAATTAATCTCCAGTGTAAATTCATTAAAAAAATGTTGCAACTTTGTAAGTACTTCTCTGTTGATTCGATTATTTATCCCCGAAATAATGTCTTATAGCGTCCGTCTTAAGGATAATTGCCAAAATCTGATCATAAATATTCTATCAAAAACTTCGAAGAAATTGAATAACTTGAATATAATAAGCTGCTTTTATACATATAAACAATTAATTAAAAATTAATAAGTGGCAACAGTAAAAAAATCATATTACGCTGAAGATGAATTGAAAGAAATTATTTGCATAAAATAGATTGAAAAATTTAAACTGATTTCTTTTTCTTTTTTAAGGCGTTCCAAGTCTTTGGTTATGATTGCAAATAATGGGAAGAACAGTTTTGCGAGGATTTCGCTTTTGGTGTTTTTCTTGGCCAGTTTGTCCACGACGGGAGAGTGCAGCATCTACAAGATGATGGCTGAAGCCATGGGCTGGAATGACGGCTGGGAAAGCAAAGGCGTCACATTCGGCATCAAATCCAAAGGCATGACGGCCATCATTCCCATTCCTTTGCCCATACCCATTTTCACGAAAGAAAAGAAAGGCGGAGGAGGAGGGAAAGGTGACAGTGGAGGTGGAGATAAAGGAGGCGGTAAAGGTGGTGGTGATGCCAAAGGAGGCGATGCCGGTTGGGAACAAGGGTAAGGGAGAATTTAATTTATTCAAAAAGTAAAGAACGAAGAGTAATCATATATTTTATTGTTAACATTCAGTGATTTCAGATATCATCTGAATGATATTGAAAGTTATAGTCATTAATTTCTTATAATAATAACTGCAGATTCTTTTTTACTTGAAAATCATATTTATTTATTAACGTTGCTTTTTCGATTGATATTTTCGTCTGCAATGTCAATTATGAAACAATTTTTTCAATCCGAAGTAAAAAAGAAATGAATTAAAAGATGTTTAATTCTGTCTGTAGACACTGCTTAGAATGAACTGGATTGAATAATTTTAAGGTTGCAGTAAATCATACGAGACTCTCCGACCCGCCATGAAGGCACAGGGATTTAAACCATGAGGCTAAATATCCGGACAGTCGCAACAACAACACTAGCTGGAGCTGTGGGGAGTCTTAATGGACATCACCGGCCAAGGTACAACCTTTCCCGTAGGAAGTACGTTCCGTCATCAATGGGAGGAGTCAACTCTTCCCCCCCCCCTAATAGTGTACTCTCACCCTCCAGGGTGGCGAAATCCAATCATCATGCTGGAAACATCTCATTCTCAATTACGATGTGCTCCCCCCAGGGTGATTTAAGATTGCAGTAAATTAAGAAAAGGAATTCAGCTTATATGATTTCAAATTAATGTAGTTTGAAGGAGTGAAACGATCTGGTAGTCCCATGGGAACATGCAAGTTTCGATTTATTGTGAATGAATAACACTTTGCATTTGATGATTGGACTTGAATGAATTATGATTTATTTTAACAAGTATCTAAATAGTTTCTTAATGCTTCTTAGAATGATCATATTTAAATAAATCGATTTATTTATTTAAGAAATATGTTACACATTGAATAACATAAATTATATGTTATTGATTAAATCGTTGAAAAGATATATGCTTGATATTAATTTCAGTAATTTTTTTTTAAATCTAAGTTTATATATATTTTTCTTTCTTTTTGATATTTTAATATCAATTATAACATTTTTTAAGCATTCATTAATTTAACTTTAAATAGACAAAATCAAATTTTATTATAAATTTTATGCTGATTCTCTAAAAAATTAAAAATGCATTTATTTAACAAAATGAAAATTCTTGAAACGGAGTTATTCAAAAATCAATCTAATTTTTTGAATAATACAAGATGATTCATTGTATTCAGATGAATGCAATTACTTTAAAACTTAGTTATTTATGAATAAAAGATGTATGATTATGTATTTATTCTTTTCAACAGGGGGAATGATTGGTGGTAGCATCATTTTTCACGAGTAGTTTTCATTTGAGATCTCAGCAGGTCTGTGGAATCAATAGAAAAGTCATCGCCTCATATTTCTGTATCTTCATCAAAAACAAAAATAAAAATTTCGTTTTATACTTAGCTTTGAAAACTCTATACTTTGCGTAAGTTTTTCCGATGTAATATGATATTTTACATACGTTATATATTTTAAATAATTATTATATATTATAAAATACTAAAAAATTATTATTTATTATAAAATACTAAAAAATTATTATTTATAAATAACTAAAAAAATACTTACAAATATTTTTACATTACATGCCTTGCTTCAAAAGTTCAGTGTATTTTCTGTATCATGCAATAACCAATGCATTTTTGTATCGTGCATTATAGATGTTCTTTTACGGGATTTTGTAGATTTGATTGCACAAAAAAGCATCTTAAATTCCAACATTTTAAAATTCGAATTTAAGTTTGTAATGGATATATATGCATATCGGTATAAATGTAGAAATTAAAACATTAATAATGTTGTTGTAAAATGTACTTAAAATATGTTTAAAAATTATTAAAATTGGAAGAAAATTACACGGAAATAAAATTTACATCAATGGGAAAATTCATTTTTAAGTTCCAAAATGATGTGAAAATTGGATTTTTTTCCTTTTCCAATTTTGTAATTAAATGTTTTACTACAATTTTATTTGTATGGAAGCAGGTAAAATTTATTGATTTTATGTTTAAAAAATATATAATGCATCAATACAGTCGTAATAATTTCTTTTTCAAACTTTAAAAAAAACTTACGTGCAAGATTTCAAATAATCAGATTTGAAAATGTTTTCTAAGTACTCTAACATTGAAAATAATTCAAATTGATTGCATATTGATTTTAAATTTCTCTCATATAATGTTCAACTTTCGGATTCAGCAACAGTTTTTGCTACAAATATTCTTAAGAATAGGAAACGAATTACAACTCTAAATATAATAGAAATAATTTTGAATAACTATCAAAGAATATATCCAATACCTCTTCCAAAACTAATAAAGATTGTGTGTCTGTAGACAAGACAGTTTGAGCTAAAGTCCACCAAATTTGACTTTGAAGAACTAGCAAAGAATATATCCAATACCTCTTCCAAAACTAATAAAGATTGTGTGTCTGTAGACCAGACAGTTTGAGCTAAAGGCAACCAAATTTGACTTTGAAGAACTAGCAAAGAATATATCCAATACCTCTTCCAAAACTAATAAAGATTGTGTGTCTGTAGACCAGACAGTTTGAGCTAAAGTCCACCAAATTTGATTTTGAAGAACTAGCAAAGAATATATCCAATACCTCTTCCAAAACTAATAAAGATTGTGTGTCTGTAGATCAGACAGTTTGAGCTAAAGGCCACCAAATTTGGCATTGAAGAACTATCGAAGAATATATCCAATACATCTTCCAAAACTAATAAAGAATGTGTGTCGTTATACTAAACTTATTTTAAAAATAAATATTATTGCAATTTCAAAAAAAAGAAATGTATGTTTGAAAATATTTTTTCATTGACGTGGAAATGTTTCCTGAATTTTTACTATTCGTTAAAAATATTTTTAGTAGAATTTTTAACAGCAGCTTTCATTACTTTTATGAAATCCAAACCGTTTTTATTGTTTCATTAATCGTGGGACTTTTTTCTAATGTTGAAAGCTAAAAAAGAAGAATTATATTGAATATTTGTATAGTTTATATGTGGAACAAGAAAATTAAAAAACGTTATGTAGCATGAAAACTAAAAGATTGTGTTTTATTGTAATATCATGGGATTTGAATCTATGAGGATGAATCTTATGATGAACAAAATAGATATAAACTAATCAAAGTAGCTCGTTTTTCACATTTATCAAGATTTGATACTAAAAAATATTTTCATAGGGAAATCATGATCATTAAATTAGGCATTAGAGATTTAATTGAAAGTAAAACAGCCTATATTGCCAGTTTGTAGCTTTTTTTCATAACTGGTTAGGAAATATACCTTTTATTCTATCAAAAGATCTACTAACTCAGATGATTATTAACTGAAGTAAAGAGAAGCAAAAACTGTGATGGAACATTTGGTCACAAATTGTCATATTGAGAGAATAAAAAATCACAAAAAACGTATTCGATATGACACTTAGGTGGGTAAAAAAAGTTTAATTCTAAAAGATTTATTTAATTACTTATTCAAGAATTGTTGGATATTGCAACTACTGATGTCTTTCTACAGTTTAAATGGTATTAAAATTATTTCTGGACACGCTTGAAGATACCAGATGTAACCGATGCCTCCACAGTGACGATTGTTTGTATTTTAAAACTCTCTATTGTGTCTATAGATGTCACATAAACGAATAATTTAAGATGACCACATAGAAGAAAGCCACACGATTAAAATCTGGCAAACATGAAGGCCGATCAATAAGTCCAGTGTCTAGTTCATTTTCTAGGTGACATCAATGATATTCTTTGGGTATTTCAAACTGAAAAAATATACAAGATGTTCATTAATTATTGTCGGGGTTTCCGTACCTCATAACTTTCGAATAAAAAAATATTATGCAAAAACTGATTAAGTATTCGTAAATTACAACCCAAAGAATTTTACGAAACAACAATGCAATTTTAGCGCCTTTGCAGTCTGGGTAATTATGACGTCATTAATAAAAATGACAACCGTGCAAGAAAAAGCAATGTCTGTATTGTGGTTTATCGAAACTATATCAGTCATAACTACTCAACGACGCTTCAGGACCACGTACAAGAAAGACCCACCTTCGAATAATTCTATTAGATGCTGGTTAACACAATTTCAAGAAACTGGTTCTACACTGAAAGGGAGCGGGAAGACCGAGCACTTCACAGGAACATTTTGATCGCATCTAAGAAATATTTACTCGCAGTCCACGAAAATCAACGGGGGGCGAACCAACTGGGCAGTTACATATGCCGCATATGACAATATGGAATGCTCTCCGTAAACACCTTCAGCTGAATGCCTATAAAGTGCAAATTGTGCAATCTTTAATATAAGCTTTTAATAGGCATTTTGTGCACTTTAATATCATTAATAAAGTTCTTTTAATTGTAATTTACGAATACGTATATGGCTTTTGCGAAGTATTTTTTATTCGAAAGTTATGAGTTAAGGAAACTCCCACAATAATTAATGAACACCCTATATGTTGGGATACATTCATCAAGTGTAAATCAAGTGCAACACTAGAGTGCCGTTGACATATTTTGCAACGTTTCCATGTGAACATGTTCGTTCCAGATCCATTATTCAATCTGTCTTTTGGGTATCTACTACAGCCTGAAGAAATAATCACTGAGGAGTTCTGATTATATGTTGACACTAAATCTCAGTGGAAATTTCTATAGTGTACCTAACATAAAGATTATTCATAATCCGCATTTGAGCATATAAGTTGACAGTACTTTCTGAGCCGGCTTTCTGGCACTTCCTCGTGTTTTGGGAGTCCCGATGCGGGCATGGTTGTTCTTCTGTGTTCTATCTGTGAGGTGTGTAACTGTGCCCCCCTGTAAAAAGAGGTCGTGCAAGCAAATAAGGTGAGTGTGTAGCTAAGTCTTACTCTTGGCTCTAGTTAGCGCTTCTTCAAAAACAAGAGAGGATCCTTTTGGCTTAAACTTGCTGCTGTATTAGCGGGGGGTTTGTCTTCAGGCAAATGCCATAAGTAGCAACAACAACATACTTTCTAGACTCAAAGCCTGCAGCCGTTTTTTATGATGCTTTCTCTCCGTGTAGTTTCGACATCGTTTTGCAATGCAATTTTTGCTCCTCTTGAATCCCACTAACAGCATTTGCTGGTCTATGAATAAAATATCATATATGGTTGGACACAGTTATTTTGAACTGTTATTTTATTCTGAATTCCACTATCAAATAGTAGAATTCAGTTGCACTCTTGAATATTATTGACTAAGAGCTAATTTAATTTATCATGAAAAATGACAGTAGTCAAAAGGCGTTATACAGTGTTAACTCATAAATTACTCTGTTTTTTATGAGTTAACACTCTCTTTCATCATTCCTCACTCTGCTGTCTTGTGAGCAATGTTTCACCTGCATTACAACTTTATTTAAAGCATTTTAAATAACTTATCATTCTTCAAGAATCTTAACTTCATCGCTTTCGATATTAGAAATTATTATTTGATTTATTTCCTCTACATTTATAGGTTTCTATTACTTTAAGAACATTTATCGAACAATCATGCAAATAACGCAGTATCACATTTGTCTTTAACTGGCAAACTCAATGGGATTCGGAAACTCTAAACAAACTTCATACTTTTGCAAGTCAACGATTGAATATTGACTCTCCTTAAATTAACGAAAACACGCCCTGATTTTAACTCGTATGAGAATCGGCCACTCTGGATTCACACATAGACATCTGTTTTTAAATGATCCATTGCCAATATGTCCACATTTTAACTGTGGAATAAGAGTTTATCATGTCCTTTTAGAATGCCCACATTTTGATGCTCAATGTTTGTTTTATATCAAAACATTCGCCATTGTTACTTCGAAGAGATTCACATGAGAACCTTTTTGTCTTTTTAAAGTCTAACGATTTTATTCCTTAATGTGAACTCATTATTATGGCTTCTTTATGAATTTTCGTGATTTGTCAATGTTTTACCAATGATTATTTTTGTGGCGCTTTTATATTTTGTTGGGCTTTGAATTAGAGATAAACTTGTCTGGCGCGGTATAAACTTCCTAGTAGTTCTTGTACCATATAACTTCACTCCAACCAACCACATTAGTATATTGAATATTACATTTTAAATTTAGGCCTGGATATCAGGGTTGAAAGAAGGTTAAACTCGTACTCCTTAGGTTGCGAGTTCGAAACTCGCAAACTTGAATGAAGTCGACCCCCTAAAAAGGTTTGTGATGAGTGTGTAGCTATGTCGAACTCTTGGCCCTAGATGGCGCTACTTGTAAAACAAGAGACGCATATCTTCGGCTTAAAATCTGCTGATTTATCAGCGGGGCTTGTCCATGGCAAGTGCCATAAGTAAAAACAACATTTCTTATCTTTTTCTGGCGTCAAATAAATTTTCATAAAAAATATATATGAGGAATTTCGTGTACAAACAACAAAGAAATGCAAGTAAAATATTAACTTCTTCTCTGGTTCTGGTAAAACATGATTGAGAATTTTTAAGTCATATTTAAATACATTTTAGTAAAAATGATTAATTTGAATGAAAAGAATAATTCTAAATACAAGTTTCAGTGATTTTTTTCTGCATACAGGATAAACCCTGCATTTGTAGCTGAGTTAAAAAATATTTGAAACTGAATTTTTAATAAATAGAAAAAATATTTAGAGGATTAGCACCAAATTATTTTATTAAAGTTTTATCAAAAAGTTCAACACACAACTGTTTTAGGTACCAGTTTCAATAAAAGTATACAAAAAATTGTAAATATGGGAGATATAAAGCTTTTAAATAAAATATGTAACAATTGCATCGATAACTGAATTTTTAATTATTAAATTTAGATTCTTCTCCATTCATGGATTTTTATTACAATCAGTAAAATTTTTGACAAATTTTGAAAAAAAATATTTTGTTATATTAGGAGGGATGTATGGTTAGATGTTTGCATTTTTATGGCGTAAGAGCCAAAGTTTATAATGGTGCGCCAAAACAAGTGGCACGTGTATATTGCCATAAGATCTATTAAAGAAAATATTTCCTGAAGGTTAAAAAACCAACAACATTTTATACTTATAAAAACAAAGCACAAAAAGTTTAAAGGATAAAAATTACGATTTCAATTACAGAAGAAATTCCAAGAAAATGTTTGAAATCCTTACGGTTTTCATATGAAATGGATAAATTTTATAGTTCTTAAAAATTTAAAGATATTATTCTGATGGTACTCTCCCACCAATTGGCGCATCTCCAATGTTAATGAATTAAAAAAAAACATGTGATGAGAATGAACTCATTCTATCCGTTATATTAGATTACAATGTTTGAGTTTTGTGAACTTACAGATTTGAATGGATTTTTCCTTTGACTGAAAGCGTTAAATTCATTATACTTTCTGCAATTTTATTGTAACAGAAAGAATTGTAAATATGAATGAATGTATATATAACCGGAAGTATAATAAATATGAAGGGATGCATATAAGATAGAAAGTATAATAAATATGAAGGAATGTATATATGACCGAAAGCATAATAAATATGAATGAATGTATATATGACCAAAAGTATAATAAATATGAATGAATTTATGTATGATCGAAAGTATAATGAATATGAATGAATGTATATATGACAGAAAGTATAATATATAGGAATGAATGTATGTATGACAGAAAGTATAATAAATATGAATGAATATATATATTACAGAAAGTATAATAAATAGGAATGAATGTATATACTACAGAAAGTATAATAAATAAGAGTGAATGTAAATATGATAGAAAGTATAAGGAAATAAAGTGAATGTATTTCTTTTTATGAATGATTATTAAAAGAAAGTGGAAATCTTTGTTGTTTTTTAAACAATGTAATATTTAAAAGATGGCAGATATAAATAAAATGCATTATAGTTCAATTATAAATAAGTATTATTAATAATTAATTTTATTAGATGCACCATTGGATAGATGTATGGACCTGGATAGAGACCAAAGAGGCACTTATTTATTTTCTTTTTTCGTACTCATAGAGATTTTAGTTTCGCAAATTTTTAATAAAAAAATAATCGAAATTTTAACTTTTTTCCACAATAACTTAAGAGCATATAATTTCACAATAAACAATTATACATCATATCAAAATTTTTAAAAAAACTATTAGGTAATATTAGTTTAAGTTTTTTTTTTCATTTTAATAAATAATTAAATATATTTTGAGTATATTTTACAACACAGATTTTCGTCATTTTACGTACTGTATTGAGATGCTTGTATTTTCTATTGATATTGAATGCATTTTTTTTGTATGCACGTTATGGCTGTCACATAATTAAGAATAAATTCTAGAAATAAATTACAGGTAGACAAATAAGTTCTAAAAATTATCATAATATGATATTTTGTTCTAGAGTTTGAATCTAATTTGAATTTTTCAAGTGATTTAGGTGAAGAATATAAATTTAACTAATGATAACATTGAATTTTTTATGTTATTCTCATGATTCGTATGTAGATTAAAAGGTAAGGACGAGTAATATATAAAAAAAAATTTAAGTCACTTCTTACTTAGGCTAGCACATTTTTTTTATTTTAGTTTCTTTTTATTTCATAATTACAATCAATATAAATAATTTATCAAAAAAAATATTGATTTTCAAAAGAATTGAACTTGCATTCTTCACCTTCACGTCAAAAATACTGAAATCCTCGCATTTCGCCGATTGAGCTACTACCTGTTGATTTCAATCTTCATTACAAACTGCTAAAAATCTATTTAAAGCATTGCAAAATTAATTAAATTTAAAGAATGAATTAATATGTTGAAAAACTGTATTAACATCGAATGTCATCCACTACAATGTTAAAAATGTATTTGAACTTGAGTGGAGGAATAAAAATTATTTTATTTACGATTGAAAATTTGAACAATCTATATATATAGGGAGAGTATGAACAATATTAAAAATTGAACGAAAAAAAAATAAAAATTAAAGGTTTTCAAGTATAATTAAATAAATATGTACTTAATATTCATTGTTATTCGAAGGCATTTCATTTTGTATTTTGTAAAAATTTAAACATAAATAATTCATCAAAATTTATATTTATGAATCATAAAGGAGAATGTATATGTGCCTATGTGTTTGACAATGTTTCTGTGTTGGAGTTCCATAAAACTTTCCATTAGAGATACAGCTACTAAATTTAGTACAGATATGCTTCGGAAAATAAAATTATGTCATCAGTCGGATTTTTTTTCATTTTTTACTAGAATTTTGATTAATTAAATATTAAAAGTAATTCTGCCATATTGAGAAAATACAGGGGAATAAAAATAATATTCAAATATTCTTACAAAGAAAAAAAATCATTGATGGCATTTCTTTTTTTACTTTTTGAAAAAAAAATTCGTATTTTACTACAATATACACAAAAATGTTTTAAATTATTTTAATTTTTTCTAGTAGAACTTCCCGCGGCTTACATTTCACTGTTGTTATTCAAGATTTGAAGATTCGATTTATTACATCACTAGGTTTTATGCACAAGATATGTTTTTTAATAAGATTCTATAAATCTTGTGGCTCAAAATGTTGATTTCAGAATTAATGAATGGTGCAAAATAAATGAATAAATTTTAATCATCCTTAAATAATACTCGTCCCAAAGATAAATTAGATGTATAAATACAGAAAATGTAGTTAAATGTATAGCTCTGTGATTAGAAGAATATTTAAATTTCTAAGATAGGGTAAATTATGTTTAATAAATTTTTAGGTTTAAAATAATTTTTAGAGAAAGTCATGAAAATGAAGTTATACAAAATATTTAACAATCAGTATTCTGGGCGATTCAACTAGGCACTAAAAGAAACGAGAAGACAGCATTTTCTAATTAGTTGCTTGTATATTTTCATGTTCATTGATTCCATAAAAAACGGTTGACGAAAACATGTGATGGTCATTGAACACAAACTTTTCCCATTTTTTTTGAAGATGTTGTTGTTGGAGAGAAAGGGTTGTAATGAGCGTTAAACACGATCGCGGTGTCATGGTCTACGTCGTGGACAGTCACGGGAGGGTCAGTCGAAAATTGACCACGCGCAACGGAGGATGAAGATGTCTTGAAAGTGGAGCATCGAGTGGTCTGGAATTGGAGTATAAAAATGCTTGTGATGTTAGCGGCCTTTTGATCTTTGCCGAAACGAAGGAGCTGAGGAATCCGAAAAATATCTGTTTAGGTATGCCAACATTTCTTTTAGAGTTGATTTTCATACATGAAATTTATATTTAAATTGTTATTAGAGAATATTTTATTTTTTTATATTTATATCTGAGAAGGGAATGATATGACTGTATATGTATTTAAAATACAAAATATGAATCTTTAAAAGTACATTTGTATAAAATTTAAGTGGAAATATTATTTAACTTTAATTAGTTTTAAAAAATTAATAAATACTTATTATTTTTGAATAAATAAATGAAGCAAGTTCCTTTTTTTTTGTGATTTATAACTTCAGTAATTTTTATCAATTTCTGTTGACTAAATTCTGTTAAAATAAATTATCATTATATAATTCATTAATTGAAAATACATAGAAAGTTTAGAATGAAAGCAACAGGATGGAATGTTTTGGAAATTTTAAAACAATGGAAAAGGAATAAATAAAATCTGGTGTCAAATAATATCTTTAAGAAAAGCTAACCAAATAAAAGGATAAAAAGTAAAGACTTCATTTTCTAAATCAGTTTTAGTTTTAATTTTAGAATTGCATTAGTTATTATTACTCATTCAACTTAGCTGAAATAAAGCAATATAATATAATTCATTAAAAAGAACTAAGAGAAGAAATTTTTTGAAAACTAGGAAATAGTAAAAAAAGAGTATCGAAAATTCAATCTCTCTCTCTCTTTATATATATATATATATATATATAAATATATATATATATATAAACTCATTCAAGTTGAAATAAATTTGTTAAAACTTGTAGTGAATGACATTTGATGTTAATACAGTTTTTCAAAAATTAATTCATTCATTTTTTATTAGTTAATTAAAAACTGACTTTCTCTCCAAAACTCTTCATTTCCCCGCCACCACACAAGTAACGAATTCAGTGTTTTACCCCTTTGTAATGAGGTTAGTTTAACATGTTTTCTGACGATTATTTCAAACGTTCAAGTTTATTCTCTTAATGTTTAATGCATTTAAAATAATACATTGTTAATGAATAATTTTTTCGAATTTCATTTTCAAGTTCTTTGGAATTAAAATAATACAGAATAAAAAATAAAGAAAATTTCTTATCTGTATCGAAATTTAAGCATTTGTGTTGCCTCGATTGGCGTTGAAAATTCAATTAAATATGTACAGATTTATTTTCAACGGATATGAACATCATTTCGCTTCGGCCAGGAATAATTTTTTGATCAACTATTTATATTCATTGTAATTATTTAATAGAAAGTAACCAAAATAATAAAAAAAATCCTTGTTGACCTAAATAAAAATTGATTTAATTAAAAAAATATTACTTGTTTTTGTTAAGAAAATACTGTTTACTTATTGCGGTTGAAACAGATTGTTTTTAAAACACGTTACAATACATATGTTTCCGTTTAGTTTTATTTTGTTAAAATAATAAGTCATTTTTGAACTACATAAATGCTAAGCTGGGATAGAATTCCCTATGTTTAATTTTGATTGGTGGCTTAAACCGTATTAGGAATGGTATCTCGGGTTTTTAACTCACTTTTTACTATTGAATGAAGCTGATCTGTAGCACAAATCTATTTGTGGCATAATTATATCATAACTTATATCTTGATGGAATAGTGTTTCTAGATCCTGATCTACCGATTTTGAGAGCAAAAATTTCATTGCAGATTTTCAAATTCAAGTGATACAACCGAAATGAATATTTCTGCATTAACAACTCAACTTATCTTTGGAAATCCAAATGAAAAAGATAAAAATGACAAAATTCTGGTTTGGTTTGCAGGACTATATAGTATAATTAAACATATTTTTGTTTTCCAATATTTGTAAAAGTTATGGCTAAAAATCAATAATTTAAAACTTCGATTAGTTTTTAATTATTTTAAATTGTATTAAATATTTTTAAAAAATCCCTTTGAAGTGCCTGCCCATCTTGCCGAAAGTACATGTGTGTTAAAGTACATACAACTCTAAAAAAATATCGTTATTATTACCATTCTATAAGCATTATTTGATTCTTCAATTAGAGAATTGTATATTTGAAGGTCAATTCGTCTTTCGTTGTATTATTTTTTAATCATATTACGAAATTGTCTCATTTTTTCTTACTTTGAGTATAGAATTGTGAAATTCCTTAAAAATATAGTTAATATCGCTGCAAGCACTTATGTACAAAACCAAAAATTAAAAATAAATTTTTTGAAAAATATTTTTAAAAATTTATTAAATTTAAAGAAAAACCATGCGGGATTATAAAGAAATAATACTGAATTTTAAATTTTAAAATGGCATGAAAACACTTTCTAAGAAATAAATAATATTAAGTTATTTTGGAAAGAACGTAAAAATCAGGATTAATTTTTAACTAAAAATATAATTAACTTTTGATAAAACTCTTCCGCAAAAAATTCCAAGAAATAATTATTTGCAAAATATGTCTAAAACATCTGCATTAGAAACATTTTACATTTTCTGACCCACCAAGTTTTCATTCAGCAAGATTTGTGTTTTCTGAATTGTTTTGATTTTAAAAATTACTGCCCGTATCAAACGTAAACATAAATCTTTTTAGAAACGCTAAAATAGAGAATTCAGTTCAATTATTATATTCCGTTTAAAACAGCATTTCCAATTTTTATGTCTTCTAGTACCCCTTAATTAATCTTTGTATTTTTGGATAACCTCTACTGCCATATCTCTTCCCAATCATCCATTCACGGAAAGAAGTTTTTATTAATACAATTGATATCGTAAAATTCTAACTAAAATTTATTTCGCTGTAATTATTGAGCTTGTTCCATGGAAGTGAATTCTATTAAATGCATGCAAGACGCAAATTGTTCTCCTTTCCGTGATCCTGAAAAATATTAAATATTTTACTGTTTCTGAATACTGAATTCTAATATTTCCTATCACAGTTTTAAGACTTACACAGGCACGAACTGAAATGAAATTCATTTTTACACTTTCTTTCTATATAATATTATGTGAGAACAAGATGTCTTGGTTTGAGGTTTTTGAATCCATAAAATAAACGGGCAAAGGATTGGCGATTTTTCGGTTTTGGGGCATTAAATTAACACTTTTAGGATTATTAGAAAATAGAAAAGATAATTGCCTCATTTGGTGATTTATCACTTGCAAAAAGTTACAAGTTGGCACGAATGTTCGCTATTTACATGATTCCCGATATATCGACGAGTGCGTATTCTGATAGTCACATGATTATTTCAAACCTGTTTAAATTCGTTCATGACTTAAATTAATCAAGGCAAATAATGTCTTAAAAAAATGTTCTCACATAATAACAAGAAATTTGATACAGCATATTTCCTTTTTTTCCATTTTAATTTCTTATCTTACTACTTCAGTGTACTTCTCACATCTCTAACCAGAAGTGTTTCCAGTCCTCAGGAATAGGCGTGTTAGAAGTTGAAAATCAGATTTTAAAAATATCAGATTCCCTCTTGTTTTCTGGTGTCATTTCCTGCATCTTCTCAAAAAGCAAATTCGTTTAGATTTAAGGATTTTTATATTAAATTCCAATGATTCATAACCTTGCTTTTTTTTTCTAGATTTCCTACTGAAAATTTCAACCAAATGCGGCTTAATACAAAACGCATTGCATTCAAGGCGCTCTTGACGATATTCCTGGCCCTGATTCTGATGCCACCCAAGGCCGAATCCGGCATCTACAAGATGATGGCCGAGGCTATGATGGGATCCATGATGGGCGGATGGGGCGACGGTGGCGGGGGAAAAGGCATCACTTTCGGCCTCAAATCCAACGGCATGACGGCCATCATACCCATACCCATACCCATGCCCGTCTTTACTAAGGACAAGGGAGGAGGAGGTGGTGGTGGTGGAGGAGGAAAAAAGATCAAGTACATACCTGTGCCGTAAGTTGTATAATTTAATTCATTTTCTTATTTGAATATCTTAACAAGTTCTATGCTAACTTCTTTTGCAACGATTTCTCTTTTAAACAAGGAGTTCAGGATACAAAAGGAGAGTATATTTGATGATAAGTTGTTTCAAATCCTGCATTTTTCATTTGAAATTCAAACGGACGTTAAAACAGCCCTTTAGTATAAAAGTTTTACGGGCGGTTTGGGCTGGTTTAGTAATGAAAGGGTTTATTATAGATTTTTTTTGTGGCATGTTTTCCAAAAAATAGCCTTTAAACTCTAAAAATTCTTTCAAATAAAGAGCATGAAAAACTACCTTTTCATATTTAAGTACAAATACAGCCAGAATTGTACTAGTTAGTACAAGTGGATAGAGTTGAGTTGGGTTAAGGCCCATATTGGGATATATGGTAACGAAAAGGCGGATCAATATGCAAAGAGGGAGGCACAGAAAAAGAGGCGGATATATTTGTCCCCAAATCAAAAGGTATCTTAAAATGAGAACTGAGTGAAGAAATTAAACTACAATGGTTCGGCAGATGGTATATGTCCAAAAAAGGAAGAGTAACTTACGATTTTATTCCTAATCTTGAACTAAAAATAATCCACAGTAGTAGACCCCAAGTAGATCCACTGGTAATCCAAATTATATCAGGACATGGGAGATTCCCTTCATATTTCCAAATATTTGGAAGAATGCAGGAAAATAAATGCATTGGTGGAGGAATCCGTACTGCTTACCGCTATTTAAAGGAATGTACAGAAATCTCCGATCATAGAAAATATCTGCAAGTTAAAAATAATGACTTGAGTTCAGTATTGATGGTTCCAAGGACTCTGAAGGACATTATGTCTAGAATTGCCAGTTTTTTTTGCCAACTGTTTGAAAGTTTATAGAGGAGGAAGTGGTCAGTTTATGACCACTTTGGGGACAATTATCTGGAAGAGAATATCAGTTTGACAGATTCGGTCGATGTAAGGATGGACATTGCTACAGCCCACAGTCGGCCACAACAAATCCTGTCGATACTGCTACGTTCAGTGGTGGCAGGGTGGTCGGCTGTATAGAAGAAGTACTTAGGATTTAGATGACAGACTAAAGAAAAATGCGATGAGATAAAATAATAGATATACACGCGATTATTAATGAGAATATTTTGAATATCAGCCAGAGAATTCGCTGTAATATATACAACTCTCATTTTAAATATTAAATGACAGAATGATCAAAATTTTATATTAACGGAATATTTTATTATTAAAACCCCCATCTGAATTCTATTGCTTCTTTCAGATGAGAGTTTTGTCTTAGATATAGAAATCGAATTTCAATTAAAATTTTCTTGAAATTAAAATAATGCATCTCTTATTAGCAGCAAATAATGGTTATTTTAATATAAAACCAGCAATTTTAAAACTAGTTAAAGAGTTATTTGGATAAAATAGTTGATTAACATGAATTAAATATGTGCTCTTGTTAATTATGATTTGAAAAAATTAATTATTACTAATTAATTACTAATTAATTATAGAATTAATTTTTATGACTATAAATAATATAATATTAAATTATATTATTTATTAAATAGTTTTAATGCTAAATATAATCAAACGTTAATGATCATTAACTCACTGATTA
>JAOUZG010010699.1:3051384-3076791 GCA_026289955.1 Argiope argentata
ATTATTAAATTAATTTATAACTATAAATAATATAATATTAAATTATATTATTTAAAAAATAGTTCTAATGTTAAATATAATCAAATGTTAATGATCACTAAATTTAAAAAAATGCCTGAATGCAAGTATCTATTAGATGAAAATAATTTTAAACACTAGAAACTGAAAAAAAAGTCAGCTTTAGTAAATATTCTCCATATTCTAATTGCGTAAGTTATTCTCAATTGTTTATTTTCATTAAGGAAAACGTATTTTCACAATTTGGATTTAGCTTTATATTTTTGGGTGATATCTACTTTTCAATGCAATAATAAGAAAATGTTTTTGCATTTCTTTTTCTTTTTTCTTTTCTTTTTTTTGGGTCTTTAATTTATTACATAATTATTTATTAAAAATAATATGAAATTTTAAAATATTTTATTCTTTTTTTCTGAAATCTACCAGTAGTCGGCATTTCTCATATAAATGAATCAAAATTTTTCGATTGTAAATATTGTATTGCCATCTAGAACACAAAATTGTTCTCAATTCCAGAAATATAAGTGAATTATTGGAAATGAGCCAGGAAATAAATGATAAAATGCTATATTTCCTAGCTTAAAAGAAATCAAGTAAAATAAAAGCATGCAAATATATAAATGCATTAAACTCAAACGTTTTCAGTATAATTATTTGTAAAATACAGAAAATAAATTTTAAAAGCCATTTACTCAATTATTTTACATTTTCTTCTAATTTTTTTAAAAATTATTCTTCAGAGTTCCCAGTGGTAAAGAAGACTGGTGGAGATGAGATGGGCAAAATGGGAATTCATTTTCATCTTCAGCTGGATCTGAAAAGA
This sequence comes from Argiope argentata, assembly GCA_026289955.1. Lineage (NCBI taxonomy): Eukaryota > Metazoa > Arthropoda > Arachnida > Araneae > Araneidae > Argiope > Argiope argentata. The sequence goes on from JAOUZG010010699.1 coordinate 3,052,226, forward strand.
ACATTATTTGCACTCATTTTCTTATACTTAATATCAAATGTTTGATTACTATGTATTTTTTTAAAAAAGTGTATGCAATAAAAATAAATGTGTGTCTCTGTTTTAATAATTTCAATTATTTCCTATACAAACAGTTTTTAAATTTTATTCCTTACGGAAGTATTTTTCATATATTTTTATACAATAATACACTTTACAGAATTCAAAACTAAAAAGATAAAAAGAAAACAATTGTTAACATTTTTTTATGATTAAAACTCAGTGATATGCTTTAACCATATTGCATTTTGTAAGACATTAGCAGTGGAGATGCCTGAATAAGTAGGAATATCTTTATCTTTAATCTAATTATATCCAGCTCAGGAATATCTTTAAACTTTTAACAGTTGTACATTTTATCCATTTTATATGAATACCATAAAGATTTTTAAAAAAATGTTTGGAATTTTTTGATTATTGGAGTCACAATTTTAAGTTCTTTGTCCTTAAAATTTATTGTGCTTTGTTTTTATAAGTGTAAACCATTGTTTGTATTTTAACCGTCAGAAAATATTTTCTTTAATAGATCATATGAAAATATGTACTTACCACTTGTTTGTAGCCCGGTAAGCTTTGGTTCTTGTGCCATAAAAAACCCCAAAACATAGATCCATCAATATAATGTAGTAACCATTACATAAGTTCAAAATGTTAGTTCTCTAACTAATTCAAAAAAGGATGTAAAGAGGTCGATAATGTGATAACTTTTTTGTCTGATCCATTCATTTTTGTATTTAAAAGAATAATTAAAATGTAATTAAAATTTTAGTACTAAAATTTTTTTAAATCCCGAATTTAGCTACTACAAAGTGATAAGGTTTCAATTTTTAAGAATCGTCACATGCATTTTCTCCATTTTCAAACAACTTTACTTACTATAAATAATTCGGGGGAAAAATGTATGCAAAATGGTTTATGAGTATTTTTGAAATATTTACTGAGCTTGCATCAATTTCCAGAATTATTATGTTATTTTCATTAATTACTTCATTATTTCCATTAATTATGATGTTATTTTAATTAATTTTCATTAATTAATTCATTATTTCCATTAATATGATGTTATTTTAATTAATTTTCATTAATTAATTCATTATTTCCATTAATTATGATGTTATTTTCATTAATTTCGATTTCAATTTTGGAATTAATTAATGAAATTAATGATAATAACATCATTAAATTATGATGCTATTTTCATTAATTTCATTAATTAATTCCAAAATTGAAATCGAAATTTTATTCTACTGCTTTGTCACACAATTTCAACTTCCAATCTTTGAAAAAATGAATACTTTTTGAACAGGGTAAACCGACTTTAATTTGTAACACGAATTTAATGCATAAATAATTAATCCATTTAGATCTATTGAAAAAAGATGGGAAAAAGTATTATTTTGGATTAAATTTAATTTTTATTATTTTGGATCCATCGTGTTTTTGATATTCGTATACAGGAATTCCATTGTTTCCGCAATATATATGTGGAAATATAGGAAAAGGCAACAGTTATCATCAATATCTAAAGTATATTTATTAGGATTAGAAAGACAAAGCATTACTAAACTAACATAAAACACATAAAAAGATATATGGATGTGAACAGTACATCTTACACTGCCAAGCTCTTGTCTGCCAGTAATGGCAGAAAAGACTCATGTGATCAATGACGCAACATGGTCAACATGACGTCATACAAGATATGAGATATGTTAGCAGTTCCCACATACATTTTAATATATTAACCTTCATATGGTTATATATCGATCCAACTACATTTGTAGTTTATTTTAATATCTTAAAGAATTAAAATTAAAGATGTAATAAAAACACAGGGACATTTATTCACAGACTAAACACAATATAAGGAAAAATAAATTAAACACATAAAAAATAAAACACTTTTAAAGTTAATCATAAAATTTACATTGAAGAAAAATCGGCTAAGAATCAGTCCATTAAAATCTGTAAATCACCCATCATTAAAAAAAGAAGAAAAAAAAACGTGGCTTAAAAAACATTTACTATAACAAAATTATGTTTTGATAGCATCATCTAAAGAGATAAAGATGGTACAATATGTTGATTATAAGAGTTAAATTACCTGAAAAATCAGAACTAAAGATAAAACAACAGAACTGGCAACTTTTGGCAAACATTTTATTCGTTTGGAATATTAACTTGATTTTGTAAATGAATCAATTTCAATTTAACTTATATTGCTCAATACATTATTAAACATTGTGGAGCCTTTTATTTTAAAATTCTTTTTACTGAAGAAACGAAAAATTTAACTTTGATTGTTATACCTAATGAAATGTGTACTGCAAAAGCTACATTCTCATTAAAAATAATATTGGTAATAAAAACAAATTAATTTTAATTAGATGAATTCATTCCAATGAGGGATTCAAATGCTATTTCTTTTCGTATTACATTCGTGTTATTTTTTTCTATTTTTTAAAAGAGAAATAGGGTTGTAGCTTATAATTGGTTAAATATATTAGCCATTGATGATAAACAAATGCAATCTGAAAAATCGGTGCAGACGAATGGATGTTTTCAGTTTCTCAAAGATCGAATATATCAAAGCAAGGGATACTTACACTTTCAGGAACAATGTCACGCAGTTGCATTTATTATATTCTCAAATAATTTTTCCAAAATATTAGATACTATAAAAATATTCAAAGTTCTCCTTAAATGATCATAAGATCCAAAGTCAGGAAAAGGTGTTTGAAATAATAAGTAGAATTAAAAAAAAAATCTTTGGTTAAAAAGTAAATAAAGAAGAAAAATGTGTCTCTCTTCCTCGTAGCATAACTTTTTCAGAACATAACAAAAAATACTTAAAAGAGGTTAACTTTGTCCTTACAGCTTCGTAAGTGTCAAAAGAAATTGTATTTTGACCTATAAAAATAGGAAAATATAGGATCTTGCGACAATGTAATTTTTTTTTCGATTTATTGAAGTTAGATGCTTTTTTTAATAAATTTCAATTGAATTTATTCATTACAATCTTAATTATTTTTGGCAAGTTTTTTAAAAATTTATTTGTATGAAAAAAGGAAAATTAATTTAATCAAGAAATGCCATCTGAAATTCATAAAAAAATTGCAACAAATAAAATTTTTTGATTATCATCATTTAATACAAAATTTCTGATAAAGAAAGTATTTTCTGAAAATAAAATTTTAAAAAAAAGAAAGAAAATCACATTATAAATTGCGGCTGGAAAAATTATTATAATGATAAAAAAATTTATTTATGAATTGGAATTTTTATAAAAACTTCCGTTTTTTCGCAATAGATGGCAGCCCTTTCAATTATTAAAATTTTTACATTGAAATGAAAAAATTTAAATAATTTCATAATTTTGAAGATAGATGGCAGCATGTAAGAATTGTGCAATTCAAACCAAATTTTGGTTGTCTAAATTTAAAGGAGCCTACTTAAAACTTTCAAATGAAAATGACGGTACCTTAATTAAATATGTCAAAATGGCATCAAGGAATAGTTCCACAGTATTTCAAATTCTGTTTAAATTCTCAGAATTTTTTTCTACTTTTTAAAAGTTTGACAAATGGATGAAAACCGCATTTACTATTAAAAACAAAAATTTCATTGTAAAAAAACTATTTTTCCCTAAACTTTTTGAGATAGAAAAGCCATAAAATTATATCTCTATATTTGACACAACATTTACACATTTTTTATTAGAAACAGTATTTTTTAATGTGTTCTTTACATTTTTGTATCGAGCAAAGATATATATGGTAATTTAATGGTCACTGATTGTATACACATACGATATTTTCGTTCGATTATATATTTTTTTTTCTACAGGTGAATTAGCACTCAAATAAAATCCACTTGAAAAGCAAAAACTATCGTAATTATTCTTCTTAGTTAAAATTATTTTCTTTTTCTTTTTTCTTTTCTCATTTTGTATTAACTTTTGTATTCTTCATTACATCTTTAAACAATGTATATATATATTTTAATTTTAGGTTATATTTATTACAGAATACAGTACAGAATAATTTTAGGTTATATTTACAACAGAATACAATAAACACAGCATTCTTAAATATTAATGCACATACTTTTTTTTCCTGAAGTTTTTATACGCGTAGTAAAAATAAAAATGTTTGGTTTTATTTTTTGTAAACAATGAAAAACTAATGTTTATATATTATTTTATTATTTGTGTGTAGAATTTCATCATAGATAAGTCTGACAGATTTGTTTTGAGTGAAAAAAAAATCCTTTCCTTTTCTCTTTACCACAGCGCTGGATTGATTATCGTCATTCAGATCACCTTCACTCTTTTATCGGGTAGAGGGGATAATTTATTTGTGGTTAATATGTTATTAAAAATAAATATTATATATAATAATACGAGGGCATATTAAAAAGTCTTTGCGACTATTTTTTATTCACCAAAAACAGGTGCATACAAATATTAACAAATTTGCGTAGTGTTCTTCGTACCTTACACTATTTCTCCCCACACCGGTTCATAGTCACCACACCGGTTCAGACATTTATCCTATCGTAGCACTCAATTAGATCTCTCTCTGCGGTAGAATTCTTCCGGCTACCTGTGGAACCACCGTCGGACCGGGTTCTTGGCTTCTTCGTCACATGTGAATCTCTGTTCAAACCAGAAACTTCCCTAGGGGACAAAAAACGTGAAAATCACTAGGGACAAGGTCTGGACTGTAAGGTGGGTATTTCAGATTCTCCCAGTGAAATGACTAGAACTTAGCGATGGTCTGGACTTCCACTTGTGGCCTTGCATTGCCGTGGAGGATAATCACATCACAAATTCCTCTTCGCTTCTTTCTGATGGCCTCCCGCAGACGAGCCAGTGTGGAATAATAACTGTTGGCATTGATGGTTGCACCCGTACATGGGCTGCATTTCCCAATGAATTCCTATGGGCGTTTGTCCCTTCTTCCATAGAAAACGAATAACTCTTCTCTGCTCATAAGCTGTGGACGTCTGAAGAACAACCGCCATCTTATATGACTGATATCAGGGCCGCTCATCGGAGTAAAAGGCAGATATGGCTGGTACGGTTCAAGGAACGTTCACTGCTGGGAATATATATGTTCGCTCTGTATTCACAGCCGTATTTTGGCTTTAAAAAATAGACGCAAAAACTTTTTGATATGCCCTCGTAATATTTTTTGTATTAATATATAAAATGAAATTACATCACAAATTAGGATTTTGCTACATTAGAAGACAGCAGAATATTCTTAAGCCCTCCAATCTTCGTATATCTTAACAAAAGATTTTTAGGATTCCGGATTAAAAGGCTCTGTTTCTTTTATCGTACATCTTTCAAATATTCAACAGTACTTAAATCATTTATTATCTTCTTACACCATTATGGATGTAAAACAGCATTATTGCTGGAAAATTTGTTTAAGGTATCCGAACATGTTTTGGGCTTTTATTAGAAAAACATGCATTAGAAAAACATAGACATACTTTAACCATATTTCTGGGTTTAAGTCTAATTGAAATAAACATTATTTAAAAAAAACTGGCACTTGCTAGCATAAATTCAAGCACATTCTTAAACAAATCAGCTACACTAAAACTACAACTCTCATTCGAACAAAACTTATACTAAAATAAACTACATGGTTTCTACATGGGAAAGAATTACTAGCGTATGATTAAAATATTAAATCAAAATTATAAAACCAGTCGAAGTTTTATTATGAGATTTTTAATTAATTTATAAAGTTATTATTCAAACAGTAAGCTATAAATTAAAAAAAAAAGATATTCACTCAGTCTGAATTCTTTTAGTTCATTTCCTAGAAAATATTATAAAGACAAAGTTCACAGAATTTTATAAAATATGATAAGGATATTTTGAATTATTCCATTTGAAGTGGACAAAAAATAAGTAAAAATCAATTTTGCGAAAAAGGCATTTTAAGTATACAGTAACATGTTTTAATGCTAAATTATGCACACAGATACTTAAAATTCGTTATATTTATAATGTATACATTCTTCCTCTTCAATTTTTAATAATTTTTTTAATCATTTTTTTTGCAAATTTTTGCATTTAGCAGTGAATGCCGCCTAGATTCATTTATTCCGTCTTTGTAGATCCCAACAAATGTTCCAATTTCATTTGCACTAGGATACACTCCAATAAACTTAAGGATGCTCATTAATCCTGTAAAACCTTCGTTAAAATGCATTACAAACTTAACTGCCCCTAATCTGTGGGTTAGGAGCTCAAGAAAGACATCTTTAAATACAAATTTACGCAAAACAACTTGGAAACTTTCATTGGCATTTTGTATTTGGCCATGCAAAAAAAAATTGCATTTAAAACTAAATTTGTGTTTATACAAATTTTAAATATACTTTTGGCCTTTCAAACCCGCATTTCAGCTTATTTGAATGTTCACTTCCAATTAACCGATCATTACGAAAATATTAATATCTTGATTTTTGTTTAAAGTAGAGATAAAAGTAAACCTGTTTTAAATAGCTCAAAGACTGGTCTATCCTATGATAGAATTCTTTAAAAAGTCCTTTTTAGAGAAAATCGGCCTTTCGAATACATTAAATATCGTATTCCTATAACAGCAGCTTGCTTCTTGAAAGTTTTTGATTTCTGATTTTTTTAAAAAGAAGTTTTAATAAAAAATTATTGTCTGTTTTATATGTACTTCGGGCAATACAACGTATATGTGAAGTGAAAATAATTATATATTTAAAAAATCGAAAACTGTTATCTCAAATTTCCTTTTATCATGTGAGAGCATTATTATTTTCAAGGCATTGTTTGTCTTAATTAACTTAAGTCATTACCCCATTTAAATAGATTTGAAAGAATCATGTGACTATCAGAATACGCATGCGTCGATATATCGAGAATCGGGCACATGGCGGTCATTCGTACCAAGTTGAAACGTTTTGCTTGTGATAATCTTCAAATGTGGCAGCTAGATTTACCATTTTCTAAGAACCCTTAAAACGGAAAACTGATACCCCCAAAACGATAAATCGCCACTTTTCTGTCCATTCATTCCGTGGCTTCAAAAACCTCAAATCAATATTGAAGGTTGTTCTCATATCATAAAAAACATTTTAAGAACGATAAGAAATATAGCAACGTTGCCATTTATTTAAACTTTTGAATTACAAATTAAGTTTCTATTATTGAATGTTTTTTTTTGACGATAAATGAAAAAAAGTCATCAATAAATGCGACAACCTATAACCAATATTAAATAAATGTGACAACCATCTTCATTACTTTCTAATGATCCTAAAAACGAAAAAAGAGAGGCCTCAAAAGAGATAAATCATCAATTTGTTGCCTACGTATTTCAAGGCTTCAAAATCTTCAAATCAAAACAATATCATGTTCTCACATGATAATAGTAATAATAAAAAAATACAGTTTTGTTTCATGTGAAAGAACCATGGATAAAAATATTCAGATTTTTAAAGAGTTTGGATCGACGTCTCTGTTTTAACCGCTTAACTGTTTTGTCCGAGTGCCATTCGTGCATCGATTTATCAAATTTTGATAAAAGTTAGCTAAAAATGAAGAATTTATAGCGATAATAGTTCAATATTGAAACTACTACAAATACGTAGTTAAGTCAAGTATTTAATGGATTTCCATTTGAATCAAAATAAAAATATATTCACAAAATAGAAGATGTCATCTTATTAGATAGTAAAGAAATTAAAACAGTTAAGGGGTTAAAGTAAAAATTAAATTAAATGAGAAATGGAAAGAATAAAAATAAGAAGTTTGAAAATACTGAAAAAACTGCAATAGTCCTGATCTCACATATCTGATTTGGGTCTGGGTTTCTAATCTTCCCTGATGATAACTTAATGTGAAAAAAGTTGATTAGTGAGTGTCTAAAGTCGCATTATTTTCCCACTTTCCTTGTTTTTCTCCTCCAATGTGTCCGCTGTGAAACATTCCAGGAATCCTTTATCCCGAAGGTGATAAATGTTTGCTTCTCAGTTTTTGACCTAGATGCCCGTAATTCGTTCGAGGAAATTCCCACTAAAAATACCTTCATCAAATTCGCATCGAATGTTCGGAATTGCGTTATCGCGCCGATTTTCGTTAGTTGAAATTTCGTTCTTTCTCGCATTTGAATTAAAATCTGATAAGGAGATAATAATGTTACACCGTTTTCTGCTTTAAAATCACTTTTCTGTTGTTTATAAAGGATTTTAGTCGTTAGTTATTTAAATTATGTTTTATAAATTATTAAATTATTGTATTTCTATTAAATTTTATAAATTTTTAAATCTATTCAACATGTTTTCATCAGAACATGAATATGTTATTAGACTTGAAACCGTGTTTGAAAAAATTTATAACCCTTCATTCAACTTAAATTCCTTCTCATTTGTAAAAAAAGATATTTTCAATACATTTTCCCCTCATTTTTAGCCTTGTGAATGTAAGATAAAGTACATTTTGTTACACCCATTTTCAAAACCAAATACATTTGCTATCTATTTTAAATTTATCTCTATACATAATATCGCAAAAAAAGTGGAGAAAATGTTTATTTCAGTAATTATTGCATATAAATATATACTTGAAATTACAAAATTTCATTAAGCTATTATACTAAAATACTAAGCTACTATGTAATAAATTTCTGTGGATTCTGATTAAAAAGTTTAAAAATGCATTTTTATATAGCCCTTATAGTGTAAAACTCTTGGTAAAATGCTTCGATTGTGATATATTCGATTGTATACACTGAAGTGACAAAAGTAATGGGATAGCAATATGCAAATATACAGATGGCAGTAATATCGCAGGGGAAATGTATAAATGCGCAGTTCGTTTTCCAGAGCTTTCATTTGTGTTCAAGCTATTCATGTGAACAGGTTTTTCGTGATTCATGGTGGCACGACGAGAATTAACAGACGTTGAACGTGGAATGTTAGTTGGAGCTAGACGCATGGGTCATTCCATTGCGGATATCGTCAGTGAATTCAACATTCCAAGATCCACAGTATCAAGAGTGTGCCGAGAGTATGAAATTTCAGGCATCCCATCCCATCATGGACAGCGCAGTGGGCGACCACCTGCACTTAACGACCGAGACCGTCGACGTCTGTGTAGAATGGTCAATGTTAATAGACACGCAACACTTCGTCAAATAACTGCAGGAATCAATGTGGGACGTACGAGGGTCGTGTCCGATAGGACTGTGCGGCGAAATTTGTCTTCCTTGGGCTATGACAGCAGAAGACTGACTCGGGTGCCTTTACTGACAGCACGACATCGTCTGAAGCGACTCTCCTGGGCTCGTGAGCATATCGACTGGTTCCTAGACCATTGGAAAACCGTGGAGTGGTCAGATGAGTCACGATTTCAGTTGTTACGAGCTGATGGTAGAGTTCGAGTGTGGCGCAGACCCCCCGAAGCCATGGGCCCAAATTGTCAGCAAGGCACTGTTCAAGCTGGTGGTGGCTGCATAATGGTGGGGGCTGTTTTTACATGGCATGGACTCGGTCCTCTGGTGCAACTGAACCGATCATTGACTGGAAATGGTTATGTACCGCTACTTGCAGATCACTTGCAGCCATTCATGGACTTCACGTACTCACACAACGATGGCATTTTTATGGATGACAATGCGCCATGTCACCGAGCCAGAACTGTTCGTGATTGGTTTGAAGAAGATTCCGGACAGTTCCAGCGCATTATCCGGCCACCTAGATCGTCCGATATGAATCCCATCGAGCATTTATGGGACATCATCGAAGGGTCCGTTCGTGCCCAAACTCCTGCACCATCCACACTTTCACAATTATGGACGTCTATACAGACAGCATGGCTCAATATTCCTGCAGAGTACTTCCATCGACTTGTGGACTCCATGACACGTCGAGTTGATGCACTTCTCCGGGCAAAAGGAGGACCGACACGATATTAACAGTCATCCCATGACTTTTGTCACTTCAGTGTATATGCAAATTTTTGTTTTCCATTCCTTATATATTTTTTAAAACCTGCAGTGTATGACATTTGATGTTACTACAGTTTTTGCAAATATTGATTCATTGATTTTTTATTAATTAATTAAAAACTAATTTTCCCGACTATATGGCAGTTCTTTATAGTAGTTGCAGTTGCTAGGTCTTGGTAGCCTGGTTGGATTCGCATCCTTTGTGTCGCAAGCTCGTTCCGGAAAGTTCTCCAATAAGAGTTACACCACTGGGGGAACTGAGTCAAAGGGGATCGTTATTCGGGTGCTGAGGGATCCATTCCCTCAGACTCTACTGCATCCCTTCCTTCCGTTGTAAAAAGGAATCGAGAACAACAATTTCGATTATTTAACCACTTCACATACAATGACGTCTCTGACACGCGCATCGAATTATTGAATTGTCAATTTTAAACCTGCAATTAAGTGAAAGTATTCAGTAATTTAAAATGCCAGAATCATTTAGAAACTGTTCAATATATTAAAACTCGTTACATTATTAAAGGAATTAAAATAACAATAAATGTTTAATATTGGATGTGTCGTCTAATTGGGAAGTTAAATAAATGTCAGTGGTTGATAAAAAGTAACTAAAATAAAAATTTTCCTAATAACCAAAGTAGGATTTGATTAAAAAATATTTTTAATATTACTTTTCGTTGTTAGTGGTACTTGCCATGTACAAGTTTCGCAGAGGCATCAAATAGTTTTAAGCCAAAAAGAGCGTTTCTTGTTTTGAAGTAGCGCCAAGTGTACGACTTAGCTACACACGCACCACAGTCACTTGCACAGCTCCTTTTTACAGGGGGAGGGGGTATTCATACACCTTACAGATAGAACATAGAAGAACAACCATGCCAGAACCGGGACTCGAACCCAGCACGCCCAGCTCTCGGCCCCTATGCCAGGAGCCGGCTTCAAAGTCCTATGCTTATATGCATTAAATTTTGAGATTTATGTTTATTTATAAATTTAGACTGTTTTATCATTCGTTAAGATGGATGCATATGTTATAAAAATTAGAAATTATTCAACATAGAATTATTTTCATTCTTAACAACAGCCATAAGCAAATGCTTCAACACCATTCCATTTAAGAATATTTTTAATTGTATTTTGTAGCAGGGCTTTTCATTATTTAATGAATTGCAAATCATTTTCATTTCAATACAAATATTTTAAATTTAATTAGGAACAGGAAAAGGAAACAAAATAGGAATATCTATTTATTTATTTGCATATCAAATAGAGGCTTTTTCAATAATTATTTATAACATTTTTAGCTTTGAAAGAAATTAAATATACAGTATAATTTCAAAGGTAAGCAATAAGTAAAAGTTTTTAGGTAATTTGCAAATTTATAAACATAAAACATTTACATTTTTCTTTTCCGTTATAAAATTAGAAAAACAAAGTTATATTATCTCTGTTTAAACTCGACATTTTACTCTCATAATGCAGTTAATAAAATTTCTTATCCTACCTAAAAAAAATTTCTACCTAATTATAAACTTTATTAATCATAATCAGTATTTAATATAATCAATATAAACATAATCAGAATTTGGTTCTAAATAATTTCACTTCATATCCTTACATTTTTTATGGCCTTGATTTAATTCAGCAAACAATTTTTTGAATTCTTGAAGTTATGTTTTCACATTTTAAATTAAAGATCAAATTGTAAGTGAAATGACAGACATAACTGATAAGTGCTTGACACAATATATATCATAATTAAAAATCTTCTGATATAATACAAGTAACGTTTTTATCTAAAATTCAAGCCATAAAAGTATTTTGATGAAGGAATCATTATAACACGTGAAATATTTTAATTGAAATTTCTTCCTTTGGTATCAAATGGTCGCTAAAGTCGGCTGGTCTATAATAAAAAATACTTCAAGATATCAGATGAATTTTAAAGGAATACCAATTAGTAAAAGTTGTATCCGGATGCAGTTTTATGGAAAAATTCTTCCGACTAAAAAGAATGAATATTTTCTTTTCTATGAATTGTCGCTACAAAAAACGCAACATGAATTCACGATTCCTTGAAGTATGATAAAAATATATTAGAAAAAAAGAACAAATAATGAATTATTTTTTTAACCACAGTTATCACAAACCTTCACTTATTAAGTTAGGTCATCCGGGTCGGGTTTTTTTTTTTTTCAAAAGTGATTTTTTTTCCTCGTGTTCCAATTTCTGGTAAGAGGAAAAAATTACATTAATTGTTTAAGCCCCCGGGTTATTCAAGGGGGCCCAAGGGTTAGTAACAGAAATAACACTTTTCCTTTTCGAAATCTAGAGCGCTGCTTTCAACATGGCTTTTATAGCATGAAATTGCATCACCCGTGCGAGTAGGGTTGAGATTTCACAATGTAAAAGGGGTGGTACTAATGAAGCTGAAAAATGGATGCGATTTCATTGTTTGAACATGTAATTTGATGAATTATAGGAATAGAAAGAGCTTAATCAAGTATTGTTCTCGACAGGTAATAGTAAGCTTTCGAGTCATAAAAGCGAAATATACAATTTCTTTTAATTTAAATATCATTCAATTGTCGTCAAAAATTTTGCATATAAAGAAAAAAATATCGTAATATCAATAACAAGTAAAATTATTGAGTATCACCATCAAGTAATAATATGAATAATTTATAAGTTAAAATCAAATAGAGAGAGTTATATTCTTTAGACTTTCCAGGATATTTCCCATTTTGTGTTGTCTTTCATAATTAGAAAAGAGAATGGTATATGAATTTTAAACCTGTTCTAGTTGTCCTATTTAATAAATACAAGATCTACAGTTAATAAACCACAGATCTATAGTTTGGATATAAATCTTATATAACCATGCACTTAAATTAATCGATCTAAATTGTTGCATATTCATATTGACCTCTTGACTAAACAAGCAGAGTGACAAGCAAGTCTGTTTGCTAATTGCCATAAATCAAATTTTGATGTGTACCTTCGTTTCCGGCAAGAAACTACATGTAAAATTTTAGTAATATAGATTGTTATAATTTTGATCCCAAATATTCGTGGGCCCCATATAGACTGACTTACCGTTGATGAAATTTTTTTAGAATCTGATAGACATCTGTAATTTTAGACTCCTGAAATTTCAGGGAATCTAACTTCTTTTTTTTCAAATTTGCAATCCTTCCCTTTTAGACCTGAAAGTAAAAATTGTATTGTCATATTTCAGTCTTTTCAGTCATCCAGATTGTTGTAGTTTTGAGCTGTTCAAGGCATCAGACAGACTGAGTGTTGAAGATTTTCCTTCAAAATCTAATAGAGATCTGTAATTTCAAACTCCTGAAATTTCAGCTAATTAAACTACTTTTTGACCTTGCAATCCTTTATTTTTAGATCTGGAAGTAAAAACTATATTGTTTGGTTTAGTTTAATCAATTTTTACCATCTATTCCGATGACAAAGTCACATGTAAAATTTTAATGATCTAACTTGTAATTTTGAGCTCATATGTTTACTAATATCCAGAAAGATAGACTTACGGTTGACGTAGGTCTTCTGAAATTGATAGGGATCTATAATTTCAGATAAAAAACCACGATTTGAATATTTCTAGACATTTCTAAACTATTTTATTTTTGCACATTTAAAAAAGTAAAAGTTGGCACATTAAAAAAAGAAAGTAAAATTAACATAATTTAGATCAACTAAATTAAATACATAGTTCATCTAAAATTAACAGGTATCTAATTTTAGTCAGCCATCACAAATTTCATTCACAATTAAATGATGAGGACGATGTTTGACCTCCTCTTTCCAAATAATTACCCCTCCTGAAGAGCATTTGACATATTACGTATTTAAATTAAAAAATAAATATTTAGCGATATAGGATATGGCAATATGGTTTGACTTTCCTGCATTGAAGATAATATAGATTGAATATTGTTAATGCTGATTTTAAGCATCTATTCAAAGATATTTCGTTTATATAAAAATGTCACTGAATAATTGGTTTATATATCGTTTACAAGTTCAATTCTCAATTACAAATATATATCAGAATGCATAAATTTATATTAAATGAAATTCAAACTAAGAAATAAGCTCAAAGTCAGAATTCAAAACTTGAATTGACATTTTCTGCTGTGACATTTATGTACACTTAAAAAGAATCTATTTATATTAAGAGACGCCTTTTACTTAAAGATAAATGTATTTTTATTGCATCTGTGTAAAGGCAATATGTAGAATTATCTCGATGTGCTGACCTGTTAATTAAATGTATTTCTCATTATATTAAAAATGTCTGAAAAATCTTTATAAATACCATAATAGTTTTCTGTTTCTTTTAGCCATCATTTTTCTTAGAATCATAATATATATTCTAAAAGCTCAATTTTCCAACTTCTGATTTAGAATAATAGCAAATATTTTTTTCAGCTGGAAAAAGGAAGAAAAATTGAGAAATAATAGCTTTAGAGAAAAAGAAATATTTTTACAATAACCGATAACTAAGGGTATCAAAACAATTTTCTTGTATTTCCTTTTTGCTTTTTTTTTTCCTTAAGAAAACATAAGATGTGGTAATATTTTGATAAGAATATTTGTTTCGAAGTTTCCAAAGAGCTTTTAAAAATATTGGCTATAAGATTTTGTAAATTATAAGAAATTACAGAATTTTTGCACAGATACAAATTTTGAATTTAGAAAGCCCTAAAAGCATGGGCTTTGATAAGACGCTAAAAAAGAGGAATAATGAATTCATTGAAACATTTTTAATTGAAATATTTCCTTAAAAGTTAAGCTTCATCTTTGAAAATTCGTTTTGCACACCTTGCGGAGTAAAAAACAAGAAATGAAATAATTAGGAAAAAATAAGTAACTTTAAATAATTGTAATTTTAAAAATATTCGAATCATATTTCCTTAAAATAAATAATTTTGGGTTTTAAATCAAGATTCTGTAAAACATATTCATTTTTCAGATAAGTAAAAAAATGTTAAACTTGTTAGTCATTTATTTTCCCCTCTATTTGCTAGACTTAGACGAATTTTGGTCTGCTCATGTATTTCATTTATTGTACCCATAAAATAATAATGAAAGTGAATTTTTAAAGCAGGAAGAACGACATTGTGAATTTTTTTTGAGTCAGAATTGCTAATTATTAACAAATAATGCATGCTAAAAAATGTCATATGCTAAACTATTAAAAACTGCTTGTCTTTTCCTTTGTTATATTTTCCCTCTGTTTTTCTCATTTTTATATCAGTTGCTTCAGACAACCAACTGCTTCCCAGGGATTATTGTTTATATTGATATATTAACTATTTGAAACAAATGTTTGAAAAAACAAATAAATTTCAGATATAGCTTTATGTCCATAATTCCTTCAAATGTTCCTTAACATAATAAATTAATTTTAAACATTTAACGACACTAACACCATATTGTTTTAATTGTCATATTTAAATTTTATTTGTAGTGTACATGAGACTTTTTAATGAAGTCAATTCAATAAAATCATAGCCCTTAAAAGCGCGTAAATAAGCATAAAAATCACATTCATCTATCCTTTAGTTCACTTTTTGATTCGTTTATATTAACACTGATATTAAATGATAGCATAATTTTCTTAAATTATTGAAAACTAAAAAAAAAAAATCTTTCTTCTTTAGCTTTTAGTGGCGTAAGAAAACCAGAACAATGAAATATTTCATGATTGAAGATGATGCGAGTATCAAGTCAACAATGTAATCTATTCATGGATATTAATGAATAGTTTTTAATTACAACAATATAGTTCCAGTAGTTTTGAGTTATCATGCACAGAAATAAATTCAGAAATGTGTTTTCGCAGTTAGGGAGATTTGAAATAAAAAGATTCGAGAAAATCTCGACTTCAGTTTTTTTTTTTTTTTTTTTGAGAATGATATTTTTTTTATCATGTCAGAACATGACGTTATTTTGGGGGTGAGGTAGACAAAAATCCGTAGTCGAAAAATTGAAATTTTATTATCTACACGAGCATCTCAAAAAATCAGCTTTTAATAACGCGTTACCATCGCATTTACAAAAGCTCAGATTTAAAAAAATAAGTTGATAATTGCAGCAAATAAGACCTTAAAAAATGTCACTTTGAGCACGTGATTATATAAAATGAAATAAATATGAAATGCGATATTTTTTTTAACAATCAATGCGAGACCAAGTTTTTTGGGGTTGTTTGCAATGCTAAAGTGACTCATTCGATTAAAGAATTAAACTGAATAAAAATATAATTTGACTCGCATGAGCACGTGGGGCTTGGTCGTTCAAGAAATGATGCTCTTACACGATACTTTGAAATATGCATAGCAGATTTCATGTTAATCCTTATTTTCGTACATTTTCTATACTCGAGAGTATAAAAGTCAGTATCAAATATATTTCATTTAAACAGATAGATCGACTTCCGTATTAGTCATTTTCAAACCAGTAGTTTTAAAATTTAAAGAAATATGGCTTCGAAATTATAAGAACTTATTGATCGAAATCTTTCTTTACCCCTTCTGTTACGAATTTAAGCTTAAAATTATTCAGAACCAAATCAACGGGTTCCAAATAAAAAAAAAAGGTTGTTTGTAAAAATTTGCTTTAAAGGAATTAAGAATGACGTCACAAAAATAATCCCAGTACTTGGTCAAATGTTTACTTTTATCCTGTACAATATCAGACTAATAACAAAGATTAGCTTATAAAAGATGTTTTATAATTCTTCAAAGAATTGCGATATCGAGCTTCTTTTAGTCTCAAAATTCAACTACTATTAATGAAAAGCAAATAAAATGACAGCTCTCATAATTACAATAACCACAAAGATAAAGAATAAAACAATAAAGATTTGAAAACCTGAATAGTTATACGTACGCTTTCACATTACTAACTGATCGTTTCTGTAAAACATAGGAATTAAGGACATTTTGATCTCTAGTTTGATATATTGTAGATCATTTTAATCCTGATGCGCTTGCTTCAACTCCTACTATTAGTTCACACTCTCCCTATACATATATTTATATATCTTTTTAAAATTTTCGATCGCTAGTAAAATACTTTTTATTCCTTTACTCAAGTTCAAAAACATTTTTTTAAAGCTTGTAGTGGATGCCACTTGATGTTAATACAGTTTTTTTATATATTAATTCAATAACTTTAATTAACATTTAATACTATAAATAGAGTTTTAGTAGTTTGCAATGAAATTTAGATGAACAGGAAATAACTCAATGGGTAAAATGCAAGAATTGCTGTATTCTCCCGTGAAAGTGAAGAATATTCGTTCAATTCGAGAGAAAATCAATAATTTCTTGATAAATTATTTATATTAATTGTTATTATTTAATAAAAAGTAACGGAAATAAATGTTTCTTTTTTGATCTAAGTAGGAATTGACTTAATTTTTTTATATTACTTTTTATATTATTTTTAAATAGTTTTCTTTAATTTTACAGCATCGATAATGTATATTCAAACATTAATATCTTTATAATATATCTCAAATAAGTGTATTTCACATCTTTAAGCCATTGCGGTCCGATGTCGAGGGTGACTTGACTATGCATCATTTTGACGTTTTATTTATTTATTTTTCAAATGTAATTGTTAAAAGCGCCCACATAATGGTTAATTGATGTAGATTTATTTTTCAAAGAAATTCGACTTAAAAGAATTATATATATTTATTTTTCATAGCAATAAACAAATTTTTGTATTATGTGAATAATTTTGCATCTAATTATTTTTCGGTCTGCAAAGGGTTAAACTCTATGACTTAGTAAGTCCAGTATTTAAAACGATATAATAATTGTTCTAAAGTATAAGAAATGATATTTTTGAAAATCAATTAAAATTGGTAAAAATATAACGTAGAAGATTGTGGAAGGTAAATTTATTTACGGACGAATGATGTAATACATTAAAAATTTCAGAAACAGTCCTTCCTGCTCATGATCCAATAAAAGAAAAATTCATAATGCAAAAAGATTAAAATGAAATCTGCTGTGCACATTTCAATGTATCATGTCAAAACATCATTTCTTGAACGGTCAAGCACCACGTGCTCGAGCGAGTTGAATTATATTTTTATTCATTTTAACTGTTTCATTGAATGAGTCACTTTAGTATCGCAAGCGAACCAAAAAACTTTCTCTCGCATTTTTTGATGAAAAAAATATCACATTCCCTATTTATTTCCTTTCATATAATCGCGTGCTCAAAATGACATTTTTCTAGCTTTTATTTACTGTAGTCATTAACTGATTTATTAAATCAGAGTTTTTGTAAATGTGATGACAACGTGTTATTAAAAGCTGATTTTTTGAAAGGCTCGTGCAGATAATAAAATTTTCAATTTTTTTTTTTTTTTTGCCGACGGTTTTCTTATTTTTCTCCTACGGATTTTTGTTGACTCTCATTCCGAAAATAACATGTTCTGGCATGATAATATCACTAAAAACTTTTAAAATTATTAATAAAGTGGTAGGGAATTAAAACATTAAAATTATCATTTATTTTTTATAAATCTAACTGAAATTTTGATTAATCCTATTTAAGAAAGCTAAATACCAAATTAAACCCAACAGTCAAGTATATACAATATTTTAAAGAATTTTTGCATCATTTAATTTACACATAGCGATAAGCGTGGCGTGCTATTACGCTAAAATATAAAAACAATAATAGATGACATTTATAATGCAAAAATCGAAGGCACAGCAGACGCCGAAAAGAAAATGTGAAAAGAGCCAACAAGGGCAGATGAACAACAAAAAAGTAAAATGCTTTGTAGCGGCGATAGATGTGGGTCAAGTTTCGCTGTCAACATCGGATTGATTTTAAAACTCTGATGTTCGTTCCAAAATAGGTCAAAATAGAACGTTTCTGTAACAAAAACTTTTACTTTGCAATTTTAATATAAGATATTTAAGATAAAAATATACTGGACAATTTTCCCACTCGATAGGAAAAAAAACTTCCAAATACAGAATTTAAATTAAAGTGAGATATTTGGTGAAAGACCTAACAAAAATACATTAAACTATAGTTTTAGAAATCGTTTTGTTTGCCAATAAAGATTTTAGTAAAATTTTTAATTTAAAATGTTATAATATTAACTAGTACTGATTAAAGACCCTCAAAAATGATAGAAATCTTTTATATTTATTGAAATCGATTAGGTAGAAATGAAAAAAAATTTCGTGAGATTCCGGATGTATTTTTAAAACATTATTTATTTTAAATTTTATCCTAAGGAATGCGATCTTTAATTTTTCTTTTGTATTTTTAAGACATTAAAAGAATGTTTTCTTTTGTATTTTTAAAACATTTTTTTATTTTAAATTTTATTCTAAAGAATACGATCTTTAATTTTTCTTTGTATTTTTTTTTGTAATTTTTCTTTTGTATTTTTAAAACATTAAAAGAATATTTTCTTTTGTATTTTTAAAACATTAAAAGAATATTTTCTTTTGTATTTTTAAAACATTTTTTATTTTAATTTTTATCCTAAAAAATACGATCTTTAACCTTTAAATGTTTTAAGTTTCGAATTTGATGCCGGATTCGAAACTTAAAACATTTAAAGGTTTTAATTTTAAAGGTTAAACATTTTTAAAGGTTAAAACATTTAAAGGCCAGTTGGCTTTTGGCCCTGGATGTATGTATGTTACCATTGCGTAATGCTCTTTTGATCAAAAGTTTAAAAAGATAAATGTCAGGTATCAAAATTGTTCAAATAATGTAACATTCTGTTACTCCATCGTAGTGAATGTGGGATACATTTTTTAGAAAAAAGTTTAGCGGAATAAATCTTTGAAGCATTTCATTTTTCCAAAAAATTAAAAATATATTTCAAATAGACGAGTATTTCATTTTTACTACAGTATAATTATTTTATCAACGGTCTAATTTGCTAGAAGAAAATCTTGCTATTTTTGTGAATGTTAATTTTTTTTTTTACTTCAGATTAAATCAGCTAAAATTTGTATAGTGGGGTATTTTTTATTTTTCTTCCCTTAATCTGTCTACTGCAACAATATCAATAAAAAAATTTGAAAATTAGGCTTATAAGGGCAAAGGCTTATGTTTTGAATTGGTTATTCAATAAGCTATTTCACGGTATTGCAAGTTCAATATCAAATAGTTAGAATTAAATTAAGAGCAGACCGCAATAAAATTTTATATTATAAAATCCATTTTTATTTCAATCAATTGAAATATTCAGCTGATAGTAAATGGAAATTTGTCATGAATAAAACACACATTCTATATTTGACGACACACGATTCTGAAGTACTGTGTCACTGAATCGTGGTTTTTATTGGGAGAAAGTTTTTTATAGCTTATAATTTCAAACAGGAATTGTTCAATTCGTTTTTTCTTCTTTTTATGCTAATCCAATCACACAAAAATATTATTATTATTATTATGTAAATGATTACTGTACTTCAACTTTAAACTTAACTTCATTTCTTATGTATTATAGCATCCATTTATATTTCAACTAATTCTACTGTCATCAGTTGGCATTTCAAATGCAATCTGATCCGTCATGTATGAAACTTACATTCTATGTTTGACGACACACGATTCTGAAGTACTGTGCCATTGAATCAAAGTTATAGTTGGATGACAAGTCTTTAAAGTTTTTAATCTCAAACAGGATTTATTCGGTTTTTTTTTCTTCTTTTTATGTTAACCCAGTAGCAAAAATTTATTATGATTATTATTATGATACGTAGATGATTTTTACACTCAACTTTAAACTTAATTTAATTTCTTAGGTATTATAACATCCATTTATTTTTCAACTAATTCGACTGTCATCAATTTCAAATGTAATCTGATCCGTCATGTATGTTATACACATTCTATATTTAACGACACACGATTTGGAAGTAATGTGCCATTGAATCAAAGTTGTCTTTGGATGAAAATTCTTTATAGTTTACAATCTCAAACATGATTTATTCAGTTCGGTTTTTTTTTCTTTTTATGCTAAACCACTCGCAAAAATTTATTATGATTTTTATTATAATACATAGATGATTATTACACCTCAACTTTAAACTTAATTCAATTTCTTAGGTACTATAGCATGAGCATTTATATTTCAACTAATTCTACTGTCATCAGTTGGTATTTCAAATGTAATCTGATCCGTCATGCATGTAACACATGTGCAAGGTTTGATGACACACGGTTCTGAAATTATTGTACAATGGAAGTTCTGTATCTGAATAGGAAAATCTAAACTTTAAGTAATATCATAGTTGTAGTTGGATGAGAATTCTTTATTGTTTTTAATATCAGTTTAATATATTTACCCATGTTTTTTTATAAGCTGAACCAATTCCATAAGTTTATCATTATGTAATGTAAGTGATCTTTATGCCGTTTAGGGTTTCACCTAATGATTGTCTGCAATAACCACCATTAACATTTTCTACACAAGTGATACTTCACATCAACTCTCGAATAAAAAAATCGTTTATAAATCCTTCAAACCAAACACGTTTATAAGCAGTGTTTATCTTTCACGAGAAGACGAATTCCTTCCATTATTTTTTGTTTATGATGCAACTCATATCCATAACAAGTTACAAACCGGCCGCAGTCAATGACCCGTGCATTTAACGAGCAAACGGAGGTGCCTTCATCAAGCATTCGATTCCGTCCATCGTGCTGCTGTGCAGGTGGTTAATTTTAACGCCGACGGAAACTTATATTCTACGGAGGGGACATCCCACTGACCTACTCTGGGAGGAAGCAGTCACTGACCACTTGGAGGAAGTAAAGGAGTGGACCCGGTGGCAACCGGGGTTTCCCTTTCTAAAATTTCTCTTTCGTTCGGCCCGTAGCTACGGTTGGACCACTTTCTCTTCTTGGGAAACGCGTCTTTTCTTCGTTGTTTTTTTCTATATTTTCAAAGGATTTTATTTCGGTCCCAAAAACGTGCCTGAGAGGTGATTGGGGATTTTTGCTGTGACGAAATGTTGAGTAATGTGGGATGGTACTTGTTATTTTATTTCCCAACTGACGCAGAAGGTTATTTTTCCCCCTTCTTCTAAATATCGTTATTGGATTTTTCCCATGGTTTTTGAGGGCACACATAGGTTTAACAGTCGTTAGTTTGTATTGATTTTTTTTGTTATTATTTAAAGCTTAATGTTACGATCGTGTTTTTGGAACGAAATTTGCTTTTTAGGTTTGTTTATTCAGTTGACTCAATAACTGTTGGCTCATAATTCATATTTTTCAGTGATTTTGGGCGGAAGAGTGCTTACGAGAAATTGTATGTATTTTTATCATGTCAGAACATGATATTATGTTGGGAATGAACAAAAATCCGTAGGTGAAAAATTGAAATTTTATTATTTCCACGAGCATCTCAAAAAATATGCTTTTAATAACGTGTTGTCATTGCATTTACAAAAGCTGTGATTAAAAAAATCAGTGAATGACTACAGAAAATAAAACCTAGAAAATTTTCATTTTGAGCACGTGATTATATGAAATGAAATAAATAGGAAATGGGATAATTTTTTTAAACAATCAATGCGAGACAAAGTTTTTTGGATCGTTTGCAATACTAAAATGACTCATTCAATGAAACCATTAAAATGAATAACAATATAATTTAACTCGCACGAGCACCTGGTGCTTGGCCGTTCAAGAAATTATGTTCTGACATGATACGTTGAAATATGCATAGCAGATTTCATTTTATTCTTTTTTATAATTAGATATGATACAAAGATAAGGGAAATTGTTCCTCTATGTATTTAAAGAATACACGTCACTTCTAGGATACGTATAGCAGCATGGAATTAAAGAAAGAAAACAACAACGTGAAACATAAAATAAAAAAGTATTTTTCAATATCCTTTTTATCTACAAAAAAAATTATATATTCATTGTTTAAAGGTCTTGATTACCTCTAAAATATTTTAAAATATCGAATTGATTAGATATTAAATTAACTTAATTTAACAGCCTTGTAGTTGCTTTATTTCCGGCTTTCTGGCACAGAGGTAGCGCATCTTCCTCGTGTTCTGGGAGTCCCGGTTCGGGCATGGTTGTTCTTCTGTTTGCTATCTGTGAGA
Source organism: Argiope argentata (assembly GCA_026289955.1). Lineage (NCBI taxonomy): Eukaryota > Metazoa > Arthropoda > Arachnida > Araneae > Araneidae > Argiope > Argiope argentata. The sequence continues at coordinate 3,075,417 of JAOUZG010010699.1, forward strand.
TGTGTGATCGTGCCCCCCTGTAAAAAGGGGCTGTGCAAGCGAATGTGGTGAGTGTATACTAAGTCGTACTCTTGGACCAAGTTGGCACTAAAAAACAAAAGACGCTTCTTTCGGCTTAAATCTACTGTTGTATCAGCGAGGGGCCCTGTCCATGGCAAGTGCCATTAGTAACAACAACAACTTATCTTATTCAATTCATATATGAATCATTCTAATAAAGTAATATCTCATGATATTCTAGTAAAATAAAATTTTAATTTCCCATTAGTACGAGTTTATATATTTGCTGGCTTTCGTAGTATTGTAACTTTATTTTCTTATTCTTTAGAAAAACTACACAGATGTAAAACAGAACACGTTTTTCTTTGCTTTCTGCTATGAAAGAAGAGCACGCAATTAAACAAAAATCTACAAAAAAAAGTAAACTGTTGCGAGAAAGAAATCTGTTGTCGAAATTCATGTAAAAATAATTCTTTAAGTTTGTCGAAATTCGGGGAAAATATTTGAATTTGAGTAGAAGAGATAAATTAATAGATAATATATATTATCATAATAAATCTGGACCAATTTTTAATTAAGTAAAATCTTAAAATAAAAGGCATATAACAAACATTATCAATTTCATATTAACGATCATCAAATGGTCTTTCAGGAAAAATATCAACTCGCAGACATCTATTTTCTTTTATAAGTTGTTGAGAAAATATGAAAATAGAAACTTTAGTTAGAATTGTCAAAATTAATGAATTTTCGATAATACGTTGCGTGTTTATCAATAAGAAACGAATAATATCAAAAAAGGTTTTGAATCAATTCCTACAATCAGAACATACTGCTCATGCCTGAAATTTTGACGACAGTTGAATCAAAGCAAATACGAGCATTTTCTAAGCCAGTTCACTTAACACAATACAGATTAGAAATTTTAAATTTCCTTTATTATTTTATTTTAATTCAAAAGTACTTCTAAACGAGTCCAAAAAATCGATTAATTAACAATAATTAGTTTTAAATGCATCAAACACTAAGAAAATAAACAGTATCGTAAAAAATAATTGGTTAAAAACATGATAAGTCAAGCCTCATTAGCGTGGAAAAAAAAAAACTAAAATCTTAGTCATTTAACGGGGGGGGGGGGAATAAAGATTTTTGACGGGAAAGTTAGATTTGGTTTAGTTAGTAATAATTAACCAAATTAACGAATTAATATTTGAAAAAAACTGTGTTAACATCAAGTGTCATCTACTACAAGTTTAAAAAAATTAAAAAAATGTATTTGAACTTGAATGGATGACTAAAATATTTTTTATTAACGATTGGAAAATTGAACTATATATATATATATATATATATATATATATATATATATATATAT